>JAHQZX020000470.1:0-64173 GCA_019804575.2 Pseudotulostoma volvatum
TTCTTGTATCATAGCACCTAAATAGAATCAAGAGATTCCATTTCTCTTTTCTTATTAGATCTGGCTGTTCATTACATTTGATACCATAGTTGCAGTTTTAACATGACTTCCGCGTTCCAGGATTCCAATCCTATCCAGGCTTCCGTAACACTAGCAGGGCTATTACTTCGTTTCTAGAGGCACTATAGACCCACAAGAAATCTACTTTGTCGATGGAATAACTGACGATATACTAAAATCGTTCCTGAACACCTGCCTTGTACGCTGCCGCTGAAGGAGAAAAGGGGTTGTCGTCGTATGGGGAGGATCTTTGAACCTAAACAAAAGCGAATAACATTTGTATTGATATTCATCGCCAGTTGCCAAGCTCCCGGTCTATCGATCAACTGACTGGCGCTGCTTTGACCCAAAGCCCCATCAAATGATACAGATTCGATTAATGATACTTATTCCCTGTTCCCAGGCTGCGTCATATATACTTTTTTTCTCCTCGAAATGGCAACTGTGACTTTGCTAACGTACCCCATCATAATACCCTTTTCATATATCCATGTTACAGCGGTTCCCTGGCTCTATGTTGTATTTCTGTATTGTCGTGCTATACAGCCCGAACCTATGCTGAAAAATCTCCAGGTCTTGAGCTTCTATTCATTCCTTGTCTAACCCACATTCCAATTAGACCGCAATTCAGGATATCAATTATGAAGGAACTTTTTGCCTGCCTAGCTGAGTGGTACTAGCTAAGGTCCACTGCCATTGCACGAGCCTCGAGATTGTCCAATTTGAGAAGGCCAACCCAACCCCATCTTGAAAGCTTTTAACAGCCCGTCTCCGATCATTTCTTCCCTAGTAACAGTTAGTCGTTTCAGAGCCTTGCTAGCTTTGGCCTTTGAGACAGCACCCAATGTCGAGTAGTTGATTCCAAATATTATTTAAACCGCTTAGCGTTTCTTAACTTTTTCTGTGCACGTGGCCTTGTTCTGAAAAATTTTTATTAATAAGTTGACCTTATTACGCTAATTATTAATCTAGAAAATCAGTTATCAATCTAGCCAATCGGGTTTCTGTCACATGATTGACTTCCCACCCACATGTCCTTTTTTTTTAAAAAAAAAAATACTCACTCTGTCCAGAAGACTCCAAATGTTCTTGCCTAATTGCAGCGACCTGCGTCTTAATATCTTCTTTGTTATACTACTTCATTGGCTCTTAAAATGGACTCACCCAGGCGTTGTAGTGGATGTACAAAAGCTCTCACAGTCCAATCTTTTCCTGGGTCAAATGCCGGAAACGCGCTGCTGGTCAACCCAATAATGCTCCTCCTGTGACAAAACGATCTAAAACTCCCACAAAAAGTACCACATCTACAGTTACTAAAACGCGTGGAGCTCATCATCGCTTCAAATGAGGTTATCACCCTCTGTTACAAAAATCTATGACGTTGACAATCTCACCATTAACACGCTCTGTTGGTAAACGTTTTAATATTCATTTTCTTGTTGATGTTTCATGCTCATCATCACCCTAATCATTAACTCTCTATAACAAAGGTCAAGGTTGCAGCCACCAATCTTTTTTTTCAGAACGCCTCGATCACCTGACACTCAGCCAGTCTGTCTGTGAATGATTAATAGTTTTAATGTTCTTCACGTGGTATGGTAGAGTTCGATTAGCACAGTGGACCGATATTTTCGGTCAATTCTGGCTCTGTTCTAGGCTGCTACGTGCCGACATTTGCATCCACACATACTTTTATGTTGGGAAAGGCCCAGTTTTGTAGGGCCTGATCTCTTGTACGGGTTGGGTATTATAGTCTACAAAGTTAGGGGATAAGGTTGTTATTAAGCTGCCTAGCAGGAAAGACTTTGCGTTGGAACTTTCTTTTGTTGCGATTTCGCGGGTGAAGAAGTTGTCTGGCCTACTTTTTGGGGCAGAATTTGATTACGAGAAGTTTGGTCATGCTATAAATGGTAGGATGAGAGACAGAGCCAGATTCGGCCGTTCGTCACAAGCAAATGATTGAATAGATTGGTAACTCTTTTCTGAAGCTAGACGTCATTTCAATTTGTTTTCTGCCCAATTGTATCTCAACGTTCGACCTGCTGCCATCTCCATGCCATTCTTCCTCTTCTCTATCAAGCTAGGGCTTCTACTACCCGAACGCACGCGATGGGTTACGTGCTTGGTCAATTCTTTCGGCTTTTCAAGTTGAGAGTTTGTCTTTGGGGTCGCTGCGTGGGTTCAAAATGGATTTGTCGATTGGCACTGCATTCGGATCCCTGCAAGGGAAAGGTGTGAAATGACAAGCATACTATGTGTATAAATTGAAGTGTACAATTGATTGTGAACTTAGACTAGGAGCACTTGCAAAGTACCCGCAAGTAGGCCGATACTTTTGGAATCCGGAATTCACAACGACGACTCATCAGGCAACAGCAGCACCTACTACCCCACCAAAAGTTCTAGTCTTCGGGAAAGAACACATTAGGGTGCCATATGTTATTTTTATGCATTTCTCATTATTAAGGAAGAGAGAAAATACCTAGAGATGGCATCTAAAATAGGTATAGACCGATCAATTGAAGGGTCATACACTTTTTGGCGGTTCGTTTTTCCGCATCAAAACGGTTAAGCTCCAAACTCTAAAAATAAAACCAAGGAAGGCGGAAATGTCACCTTGACAAATGACAAATGCGATGTTAGTCCGACAATTCGGCTCGGACCAACATTCTGTGCATAATTTACTACTAGTACCTGAATACCGTGCTGCACAATTTGTCACCGTGAGCATAACTAACGATAGGGAAATCTTGGTCTTGTTCGGCCAGACTAACTTAGTGATAACGATAGAATTTAAACTTTTTTACCCCGGGTCATATACTAAATATAGTATAAACAACAGATAACTACCAGAGAACTCTGAAGATTTCCGTTAGAGCCCAAGGCGACGCGCACTGGCAAGAAGTCGCCTTTTCTATCATTCATAGTCGATATTAATAAGTTGATGTGTTTATATACATATAGGCATTCCATACATGTCCCTGTACTCGAGCTCATTCACGTGTCACCCAGAATGTAATGTTACATATTTCGCAGGCGCATAATCGCCGAGACTCTGCATCAAGATGACCTGCGGTTCCTCCTCCGTGATGGTTTACTAGATAGCATATCGGTTTTATTAGTGATAGCAGTAATATTGCTGCCGCTACCGGGGTGCCTTGGCTATCCCGACGAGTTAACTAGAGCAGCATCAAGAGTTGGAGTTTTATACAAGTTCTTAGCACAGCAAGTTCAATGAAATAATCCAAAAATGGTCATGCCAATCCAATTATTCCTCAATTTCCTCATCTTCGTCCGGCCCCATTTCATCTATGTAGTTCCCGTTTCTCCCTGGCACGCGCAACCCACTGCGGTGCGACCTGTAATCTCCTTTCTCTTTTTTATTAAGAGTATCCAGCGTCCCGGGGCCCACATGTAGTTAGTAAGCTGCTTGTGAGTGATGTCTTGAGCCAAAACAGTCTGCATAAATGTCTCTACATTGGTACGATTTTGTGTGTACGAGTTGGGGTATCAGGTCAATAGATGACCGTAACATAGCTCGAATAGCTTTGGACTGTTGGTAAGTAGCGGTTGATGATCTCTTGAGTCAGTTAGGATACCCTGCAGCATGTATATTCTTGTATGATATTTTATGGCTCGAATTATTCCATAAACCGTGTAAGATACCAGTAGAGGACCTTGTCTTAATGGGCATCTAGCTGAAGATCTGTAGAGTTGTAGATTTCTGAGTTCCTCTCTGGTGAGGATACCGCTGGTACTTATGAACATTAAATTGGTTCGCAAGCTAGCAAAAAGGAGGATTTTGAATATAGCATTTTATGGTCAAACGCTTCTTTAAGGCAAGCTTTGACCCCGAGATATGTTGCAGTCCACTGCCCCAGATATACCAAGGGATGAGAGAAAGGCTTCGAATAAACGGCAGGTTAGACTTTTGGCAATTGCTGACGGAGCAGGCTGGGGTCGAAAGACTTGTGAGGTAGCGGTTGGGGAAAGGGATATTAAACCAATATAGGCTCACGGACGAGCTGATTAGGTGAGCGGAGCTATTAGTAAGCATCGGCTTCATAGAAGTAGAGAGCGCAATGTGCCAAAAGAGGCCGATCGGAGTATATATACGTGCAGGGTATTATTCCATCGATCACTCCAGGGCTTCCCGGCAGCAGTTCTGGAAGAGGAGCTCTGATCGTAATGTGGCCGGTACGGCAGTTATATCGTATATATTGTAGTAAGTATATTAACAACTACTACTACCGGGGTAGCTACCTCATCTCATTACTATGTACAATTACTTGACTTCCTTTTATTAAAAAACCCATATAAACCCGTATGTACGAATGCAGTAGTTTTATAAAACAACGCTCTCTGCTGTTTCAATTAATTAATCCGACCTTCTTAGACGGAGAGAAGCGCTGCTGCATAAGGAACGGACGGACTGTTCTCCCCCGTTTTCAAGGTTTCCTACTTATTCCAGATTCAGTTAAAAGGTAAAGGTATGGATGGTACTAACCGAAATGGAGAAAGTCTCTCCACTTGTCCTTCTTCCCCCCGGTCTCAATCTTCTTTGTTGTGAGATTCGCAGAGTCTCGGCTGATCTGATATCCTACATCCGATCCGAGGCAGCCAGCTCGTTGGAGGTGAGAATTCGACCAGTGAAAGAACATCGATGTACATATACATACATACCGCATAAGCTACCTGGTATACATACGTACTACTGATGAGTTACCGTCATTAAGTTACTAGTTACGAGTATAGCCTGCTATCTCTTTTTGCCTAGTATGTTCAGCGATTGTAGGTATGTTGTATATGTACTACTACTACATGTAACTATCATATCATAGCAAGTACTAGGTACTAGCAGCTAAGAGCTTTACTTAGTAGCATCACACTAATATATTCATAAAGTCAAATGTATGATACATGTACATGTACATACATCCATATAAAAGGTACTAATGATAACGTAGTACCTCAATAATGACAAACTATCATACTGACTGTTATATATTAGCAGTATCATTTGCATTGAGTGGAAGGAAAGACTACCGTTGCAAAGCATACACTAACTAGTTGCGGAATATATTATCCGGAACTTTTGTGATTGGTTTGTCCTAAGTATAATCATAATAGTGAGAAAACGGCTTTGGAAATCTTTTGGCTTGTGCATGCATATTCTACAATGCTAGCTTACATTATAAGTAGTGCTGTAAAAGGCTATGGATGTATATATGGCGCCTTCATAGGTACATATACATATATAGGGTACATCCTACTAGGCCTGCACTAATAAATCTAATCTTGAGAGCCAATACTTCAGGGCTGCCTTGATATCTCATATATATATATATATAGTCTATATAGATTACAGTCCCCCATCAGTTGAAATATAATATGTACATGATGCATTTACCACCCGACTAGCACCTCTATTTAACATATAGCAACTGACACCGAAGTTTATGATCAATCCCATGATGAATCCGATGTCTTGACTTCTATAAGGCGCTATTTATTCCGTTATTGATGCCTGGAAAGCCGGTTGTTGAGGATACTGTGTATTTATTGTTCTAATAACTTGCTCCTAGGACGCAGGTCGCAGTGTTGTCTTGATATATAGATCGGCACATTTGGGTATATAAACGAGCCATTTGTTTTTATTGCTGGCCTTTTCAGTTATTCGACCATGGCACGATGGGGCCTCATATCCTTCATTGCCGCAGTGTTGCTGGTATCACTGAAACCTGAATATTCGCCGTTCCACTCTTATAAGTGGATGGTTGCGACCTTTTTCTTGGTCACACTGTTGTGCCGATTGATCTATAATGTGGTGCTATATCCAAATTATCTCACGCCCCTAAAGCATCTACCTACTCCGCCGGTGAGTTTGTCCAGTCCAGCATTGTCCCGCCGAGGTCGAAAGCTTATTCTTTCTTTTCTTTTCTTTTTTTGACTCGAGGTACGATAGGGCCGGGGATGGTTGAGGGGTAATACAGACACAATCTTTCTCGAGCCTCCCATGCTTCTTACGGAGGAATGGGCTGACACGATACCGAATAATGGCCTCATTCGATATTACACTGTTGGAAATCTTGAAAGAGTAGTTGTGGTAAGCCCTAAAGCGCTGGCGGAGGTGCTCGTTCAGAAGGTATACGAGTTCCCCAAGTCGAAGTTGTTCAGAATTGGCTTCCTACCGGTTGTTGGGAATGGATTATTGCTAGCCGAGGGAGAGGAACACAGGGTGAGTTCGAGTTCCCAAGCTACAAATAACCAATTGTTGATAGGCGGCCAAAGACTCAACGGAAGAATCTCATGCCGGCTTTCTCTTATCGCCATATAAAAGACCTCTATCCGGTCTTCTGGTCTAAGGGTTCAGAGATGGTGACGCGAATCGAGAATGCTCTTCAAAAATCTTCACCACAGAGCAATATTGTCCAGCTGAGCAATTGGGCAAGCCGGACTACGCTCGATATTATTGGAATTGCCGGAATGGGCCACGATTTCAACTGTTTGCAAGACCCCGATAACGAAATCTTCAAGAACTTTGGGACAATCCTCAGCGAGCGTTCGATTTTAGCAAAGGTAGCCAAATTGGTTGGCGTCTTCATTTTAAGCCCACAGATGGGCAGTAAGCTCCCGTTCCCGCGGATCAGAGATCTCAAAGCAGCATCAAACACTATTCGGACAACCGCACGGCAGATCATCCATGAAAAGATGGAGAAGCTGAAACAGAACGGTAACAGCGATGTCGACATCGTGTCGGTGGCCATCAAAAGTGGCGGTTTCTCTGGGGAGGAGCTCATCGACCAGATGCTGACCTTCCTCGCTGCCGGCCATGAAACGACGGCCATCGCCCTGCAGTGGGCCGTCTATGCACTTTGCAAACACCCCGAGATGCAAACCCAGCTCCGCGACGAAGTCCGCACCAGCCTGCCTTCTATCTCAATCGAGAAACCAGCGCCAGTTTCCGCTGCCATGATAGACAGCCTACCCTATCTCAATGCATTCTGCAACGAGGTCCTACGTTTCTACCCACCCATCCCGGTCACGATCCGAGAAGCTGCTCACGACACGATACTTGCTGGGACCTTGATTCCGAAAGACACTCCTTTACTCCTTGCATCTAACGTGGTGAACCGCAGCCCGAAGCTCTGGGGGTCAGACGCGCGCACTTTTAAACCCGAACGATGGCTTGGGCCTGGACGGGCTAATAACGGCGGTGCGAATAACAACTATGCATTTTCAACGTTTATTCACGGTCCTCGCAGTTGTATTGGGCAGTCGTTCTCCCGGGGCGAGCTGGCCTGCCTTGTTGCCCTCCTAGTGGGCCGGTTCCAGATGGAGCTAAAGCATCCCGATATCAAACCGCGCGTTCGTGGTTCGTTTGCCGTCGTGCCCGGAGATGAGCTCCTCGTTAAATTAGAAGTTGTAGATGGGTGGTAGGAATTTTGAAAGGCTGATTTCACCGACGATTATGGATATAATCCCAATCCTTGCCCCTCTCCTATTTCTCTTTTTTTTTTTCGCTTTTGATTCTCGGCGTGTATGTATCTCTCTTTGAATCTCGGTAGAATCAAACCGGTCTTCTGTAGCATACTTGTTGACCTGCCTATATTAAGTACATATATGCATTAAAAGAGATGAGGATCAAGTGTATGTCTATGTAGGTATCCACCCCGAAAGAGAGAGAGGGGAGAATGAATCTCGGCCCCAGAGGAATAATGAAGAGGGTATGTCATGATCATCGGTACTCATTCCTAAAAACCATGACTTTCTCACGCTCCACACCATTAGCGTCTTCCTCAATCCAAGCCCGAAACATACCACCGCAATTGAAATCGAATATGACCTTTCCCCTCTGTAGCTTCCCCTTTACCTTCATGCTCTTTAGCTTTTCATCCGGACAGCCATCTGAATGATCCTCACAGGAGTCGGAGCCATAATCAGGATCGTTGACGTCGGTCTCGACCCCGATGCCAATTAAGCCGCCTTGCCCTTCACCCGTCTTGCCCCATCGTTTCCCGGCATAGCGCTGCAATTCACCACCCGGCCCTGCCACAGCTGTGACAGCCTGCGCGAAATCAAGTTCACGTGTTGATGACGATGAGAAGCGAAGTATGGCGGACGCAGTGCGAGCGGCATTAACCCGAAGGAAGGAATCGCCGTTACCAGTGCCCGAAAGGGCGACAGCGGCACGACGGATAGCTCGGGTTGGTTTGTTAAGATCACCGGGGATACAGCGTTTAGTCGGTGTAGCATGTTCATATCGTGCTCTCTGACATATCGGAACATGAGAGCCTGTATCAGGTGGAGAAGGTGAAGTACCGAAACAGTCATCAAAGAAAAGGTCTTGGACTAGTTTCCATGGCGTCAAGGACGGCCAAGTTGTAGATCTTATGTAGGAGTTAGGTTCCTGGGGGGAAAAGGGGCGAGAGAGCGCCTGTGTTTCCCCGGACGGAGGAGGGTAAACCATGCCTCTAGCCCTCTCTTCACGGGCTGGCTGCTCAATTTGCTCAATATCCCACGCTTCCGCCCAGAAGCCTGCTCCTAGAGTCGGTGTATCTCCGATTCGGCCAGGTTTCTTGTTGGTCAGACCACCGGTACTCGTTGCGGTGGCAAGATTGCCCCATTGATCCAAACAAACGCATCCCACCGTTCCCTGACTCATTGTGATGTCTTCTTTGATCCCTTCCAGACCACGGCGGTGTTCATCCCATCGTTTCTTGGTCCAGAACCATTCATCGGGTTTAAATTCGAGGTTCCAGTCGCGTGCGAGAGATTCGACATACGGTCCGCTGAGCTGTGCATGCATATTTCCCCCGTCTCCAGTTTGGTCACCATTGATATCGTAGCCCGCTCGCAGCAGCGCTTCTCGTGCAAGTAGAACCGGATGTCGAACACTCTTGACAAGCATCACCCCAGCACCTCTCTTGATTGCTCCCTTGCCATTCACTTCCCAGTCGGGTTGGACTGAGGTAACCATGACTGACGCCTCCATTTCGATGGTCCCGTCCGACGTGAAGACGCTCCCTCGTCCGCAATTGAAGAGTTCATCATCCTCCATGAGCGACACAGCATGTACCGCTGCATCTAGGGCGCTAGATCCTCTACGGAGCTGATCATATGTGGAGCGAAGGTACGCGAGAAGAGCGCCATGATACCGAGCATACAGTTCGGGGGGAAGGGTGGGACGTTGAATCGCACCGCCATGTAGGATCAAGGTGGGATGGAAGGCCGGGGAGGCAGCCGACATCAGGACTACTGCTTCTTATTCGCGATCATCTAGATAGTGATGTAAAATCTGCTTGCGAAAGGAGAATTGAAAGAAATGAATCAAGCTAAACAAAGGATTTTATGAGCATTGATGACCTATACACAAATGTTAGTAATTGTATGGACCTTTTGCTTGTACATGTAGGTATTAATTATATAATAAACCATTCCGGCGGCCGAAGGATTCGCGCAGGTTTTTGATGTGGGTGTCAAAGTCGTAACGACAATACCATATTATATATTAGATGATAGATGATACACCGATCTGTGCGTGCATTTCACCCTGGAGCGCTATCTCTCGGGTTAAAGCTGTGGCTACCTGTCCCTCTCTCCACAGCCTCCCACTAGCGCTTTGAGTAAGGGCATACTTTAAGCATCAGAAAGGAAGAAATGAGAGAAGTAAGGAATGGATATGAGTCAACTTATTAACTACAGTATATATCCTATTCATTCCTGTAGTAGAGGCAACCGGCCCAGGGGATGAGAATTCCCGTGGCAACAGCGAGGTAGCGTTCGGGCTACACACTAAGCCAGCATAAGAGGAAAATAGAGGAAGAACTAGTAGAAAGATAAAGAATATGGGAGCGGGATGAAACAGGAGCGAGAAAAACCCTGGCAGCCAAATATCCCTTCCGACAAGGTTCATTCTTTCACAATTCCTCTTATGATAATAAGCTAAATAGTATTTTGACATCAGTCTCGACACCGATGCCGATCGCACCTTCTTGCCCTTCGCCCATCGTTTCCCGGTGCGGCTTGTGATAGCCAATCCTGGATTGAATACAATGACTAAGAATGTATTACTACGCAGGGATACAGGAAAGAAAGTGACTTGGAAAAAGTCTACGAGTTCGATTCTCATTGGGAGCGCAAAATATCGCCCCTTGGACACTAGCATATTTGGTTTACCAAGGCAGGATGGGTGGGGAACATGCTTCAGTGATTTGACGGATATGGCCCACTTCGCCAAATGAAGGAAACCCATAACGTGATGGACGCTGATGGAACGAGCAGTATGTGGGTCATTAGGGGCTGCCCTAATACCAAGTCGTGCACAAAACATGTATGTTGACTCTATTGTAGAATAATCATCATTCTTTAATGGGATTTGGAAAGGATACTCTTCTATATGCACTGCAGTGTCTTCTCCCAAGTCCCCGTCACCAGCCTCAACATCGCGACCATTTGTACCGACAGCACCACCCGGTATAGTCGAGAATCCCGAATCTTTTGACCTCGCTGGCTATCTCAGCCAGGAACTCCCAGCAGCACAAGCGTCGCATTTCGTCAATCTAGTTGGTTTTGTCACAAACTTTTGCGTTGAACAGAATACTGGCTCAGATCATTGAATTGCGAAAAGAGAGCGGTTCAATTCATTACCCAGACTCCTATATGCTGGGGTCTACCATGTGAACACTGTCTTCAGGGCCTGATGCGAAAGGATAAGAAGGGGAATATTTATTTTCGGCCAATCGACTTGGGGAAAACTCATCCCTGCTGGTTACATGATCGAGACCGCGGTTACTATATGCAGGAGCATCCACAGGCTCCGTTCCCTATCCTATTGATTTCGCGAGCAAGCCGGAAGTTATTCGCCGGCGAAAGAATGCTTGAGGGATTACTCATTCTCGCGGTGGATGCGCATCTTCAGTTACTAGACGAGACGCAAATCTTACTGAGCGGACAGCAAAACCATTGCAGCGGGTGGCAAGGAGGATATTCATGGCTGGGATGACGAGCAACAGAACAGGTTCTTTTATAGGTTCTGTATGCTCAACATAAGAAATAGAATTTCGGCTTGGTATATTATTATTAAAGCTTGGCGACACTGACAGTGAGTAGGTTGACAGTTTGGTGAAATGTTGCAACTGACACTAAAGTGTTAGTAGTAACATTGGCTATATGCGTTTTTCAGGCTTATACTAAAAAATTTAACGGGGTGTCCCTATCCAACTTGGGGGTGCCTATCAATTCCCCGTTTGGATATGCTAGCCGTCAAAGGTATAGCGGGCCCAACGTGACGGAAACGGGTCTCCTGTTCGGTTGAGGGAGTTCCGTTTGGGTGGCCGGAATCAGTGGCGGCAACCGCGCGTACCCGTACACCGCTTTCCATAATGGAGTTATCGGAACTCCGAGAACTTCAATTTTACAATCGGTGTTTAAAAGGTCCGTTTGTACTAAAAGTTGTATTCCGTTGGTAACAGCTCTGGGCCGCTGGCCTCAATGCATCATCCACCAACGATAATTATAAACAATGGTCTCCAGCCATATACACAAATTAACATTCCAACTGGCAACCACTAGTATTTCATGATTCATGACTCGCTTGTTCATTTCTCATTACTATGACAGACCAATTTACTACTAGCGGCAGCAAGTCTGATAGCAATCTTGCCTGCGAGGATCTTGACGATTTAATAGAGCATCATGCCTTACTGGTGCACGCGGCGCTTATACAAGCCAATGGTCATGTTGACAAACGCATTTTTGGCCTGTCTACTGGCGTACGCCCACAATACAACTATCAGGAAGACAGTGCCAACATGCTTGAAGGCGAGACATATACAGCGTGGCTCCGAGATAGCCACCATCAGAATATTTTTGACTTATCCAAAGATACGTTCGAAGCTCTATTTAGCTTGAGAAAAGAATAACAATCTGGGTCAACGGAGCAAAATGTGTGTGTATTGCTTGTTACATTACCACTTAATATAGGCCCTAATACTGATTTGAACTGGCGCGCTCACGCCCCACTTCTTTTTTTTTCCATTAGGATTAGAAAATCCCAAATATAACGCCACACTTAAGCTAGCATGGTTAAGCTCCTTTCTAAAGCATATCAACCCTGTCCAGCTCTCAAGGTAGGTTCGATCAAGTCAAGTCAACCAAGTAACTTGGTGGTGATTTGGTCAGTGGTGGGGTACCGACTAAGCCATAAATCGACTAGGTGGGAGAGGATTTTAATCCACCTGTTATACTCAAAACGGCGGCGAGCTTACGCACTGACTTTTTGATAGCCAATCTTCAAAAATACATATCTAAATAATTTTATATACTAGTGACTCCCACCTACAATAGGAAACAAGTGACACTAGGCGGCTCGATACAGGCTTTTGCAAAACCATGATAGTGTCGCCGGCACGCAATTTTTTTGTGCACGCGGCCAATTAGTAATTACCGATATATAGTTCAGTTACTGTGCACAGACCGACCACCTGCCACAAATCTTCTAACCTGGATGTCAAAATTCCTTGATTGACCAAGGAATGCTGCAATACCACATTTCGAATTAAATAAATATGCCTTCTAGACTAAATATCGGCGCAGTCCTAGCAGAGAGCTAATACTCTCTAGGCTGTACAGCAATAAGGATATTGCTGCCGCCGCTCGCATTAATATGCGTACATCCAGTGTCATCGCCGAAATTATGTGTCTTTGGCAGTATAGAAAAGTAAGGAGGCCACAATCCAAAGCCGACAGAGTCAATAGGTTGCGGCTTCAATTCGCCATCGCTTCGAGAAGCCTGGTTTATATACTTGATGAGATGGTGTGGTTGGTCAAATCAGGCCTTTACCATCCAAAGTTACTCCATCCCTGAATCCCTGTGGTTCTTCACCTTTCCGTGTTCCTGATTCGTAACTCGGCAAGTACGAGTCAGTACTTTGTGAATACAACCGCCGGTTGGAATATTGATATTCCACAGAATGCCGGAGAAAGGAAATCCGAAGTACTATAAAGGTGTGCAACGACAATTGTCTGTTCCTCAAATATGCCAGGAAGATGGCACTTGATTGGTGGAATACTAGTAGTCAAGGAGTTCCGGATAGTATCGCATGAATTTTTCGTGACAAAGTCAGGGAACAGAATAAATATAAATAGAGAACTGCCGAGGATGTGTCAACCGATGATATCTTCAATATCGTTAAAGCAGCTTTTGGATACACATATTAATAAGCTGCTGGATGTGGCTGAGGACCCTGATCTTGGTGCGCTGCTGGCCGTGGACACGAATAGGTTGTGAGCTGAAGAAGATGCTAGCCAAGCATGGGCAGTTTAAGCAACTAATAGATTCTCGAGTAGGACAAGTTTCTTGGAGTTCATGAAAGAAAGTGGGTAGACACCCGTTATCAAAGACCTTTTTATTATTATACATATATATCGTCGACATCTATGCCAGCGTTTCTAAAATGCCCTTCTGGCATTTATTACGCTAATCTCAGCCTCATTAACATAGAAACGAAGATACTTCGCAAATGAATTGTGACTCTTACATCGCCCAGTTGCGCTCTTGATAAATGCCTTCAACCCTAATTTGATTGGATTGAAGTCCGGATCAAGAGTAGGGAGGCAGATAGATAGCTTGGCCCCAGCCTTTATGCACAGCTGTTGAATCCACTCAAAGTGATGGAAAGAAGTATTGTTCAACACAATAATTCCACGAGATCTTATCAGTGCCAGATTTATCAATAAAAATGAATTGGTGTGGGCTTGGAAGGACATGATTTTCCTTCTCCTCCAGCATCTATACCTTATTAGGTATAGATGCATACGTTAGTGCATATGCAGGGTTAGTTATATATAGTCTTTATCATATAGAATATAGAGGAGCCCAGCTTTAATTTTCTAACCCAGATATACATGAAGATTTCGGCGATGACGCTGGATGGTACGCACATTGGTGTGGGCAGCGGCAGCACAATCCTTATTGCTGTACAATCTAGAGAGTATTGGCTCTCTGCTAAGACTGCGTTGATATTATCTAGAGGGTCTGGAAGGCATATTGATTTAATTATTATAGAATATTGGTATTGCGGTATTCCTGGCTCAACCGAGGAGTTAAGATGGTCCCGTCACGTGCATTCGGGTAGTAAAAGCGAGCTTGGTGGACCCATCCATGGACGAAAATGGCCTGGGTGTCTCTAGCTTTATTCAAAATCTTTTGCTTGCCGAATGTCTCTCATCCTATCATTTATAGCGTGACCAAACCTCTCGTAATCAAACCCTGCCTGAAAAAGCAGGCCACACACCGTCCGTTTGAAACCCCCAACGCAAAGCCTTTCTTGCTAGGCAGCCTAATAACAATCTTTATCCCTTATCATTCCCCGACTTTCGTAGATTGTAACGGCATACCCAATCTGTACAGGAAACTTGGGTCTTTAAACACTGGGCCTTTCCCAACGTAAAATTACGGTGTAGATGCAAATATCGGCACATAGCAGCCTAGAAAAGTGCCAGTGCGTCGTGCTTTAACCTCGACCACAGGTGCCTGTAGATCGATAAGAGCTTGTTCAGCATTTCTGCAACAAAGGAAAGGGTGGACCGTCGATTGCTCACATGCTTCAAGACCTAAGACATTAAAGTTAGCCTTTATTTCACGGCCAACTGTAGAACTAAGTCCCTACCTCGGCTTGCAAATCTTTGTAGGCTTGGGATTTCCTTTCAGGCTTTGAAACGTATTTGGCAATATAATCAAGGATTCCTTAGAGTACGAGCCGGCGAGAAATTACAACCGAAAGAAAAGAGAGGCGGGCGGCATTGGTTCAATCGCTCTTGATTTCCAACCGGACTAAAAAGCCAACTTTTATGATTAATCTCCTTTGTGCAAACAGCCGCCGTCTGGAAGCACGGGTCTCGAAAACCGGTGGCGACATTCCATCTCGTCAGTCTTATTTAATCGTAAACACTTACTATTTATATACACCATGCTACTGAAAACGATTCAAAAAAGGCCGCAAACTGATCTGCTGTATCTTTGACGTCCAAAAAGGGTAGAGATGCCGGACCTCTAAGATTCGGAAGACGAGCAGGATTAGGATTGATAGCTGTGACCTTTTCAAACCAGTAATTGGCAAATTCATCTCTGGGTTCGGAGGTTGACATGCTATGCGCAGCCTGCATATGCATCATATATCATCATTCATATACTTTATCTACGTCATTGAGATGGAATGGTATACTCGGCCTGGAATTTCCCTTCCTTCTGAAGCCAGACTTCAGTCTTGTACCAATGCACCCTGTTGCATGTATAGTAGCATAGTCATTCCGCTGCCAAGATACATTACTCGCTGTCTACGGAGTGCTACACCAACAAGCCAGAGGTTGAAGCTTAACAATTACATACCCATTTTTGGGGCGGTCTCAATCCTGAAGAGACAGTGGATATGACCTGCACCATGCACGTGCCATTCAGAATGTAGCCAGCAGTGAGAAGTCTTCAAGTACGGCTGTATAACGGTGTCTATAAGGGCCCGGAGTCCGAGATATAGCCAGTGAGCAATGATGTGGGGCCCATTCTAAACGTTCTCCCAAACGATTTTCTTCCGGGTAGTATCATCCTCAGCCTGGCACTCGTCATATCAAGGTAGGTGACGGTGGAGGTCATCCCATTGTATGTCAGCGCAACTAAAGGCTAGAAAAACAGGCGATGACTCAAGAAATCTTAAGCCATTCAATTTCGACTTCCAAAAAGGCCTAGCGCCGGATAAGGAAGACCCATCCGGAAATATTCGGCAGCAAATCGTTCTTGTTCTAAAGCCCTATTTTGAGCTCCTCTGGAGAAAGCCCTGCCAGATCAGAGTTCTTGTCTACAAAGTATTTGGCTGGCCTTCTTGCCTGCATCCTTATTATAACATTAAACACCAAGAATCGAAAACGGGGGCAGCGACCGAATCGACAATCATGATATCTAAGGAGATAAGCCGTCCAATCCTGGATGCTGACAGATCGACGCCTGCCACCCCGTAAGGAAACAGTGTTAGGAAGGCAGAGGCGAATAGACACATACTCGCACCCTCATCAAGAGGGGCGGTATAACGCACAAAGCTATATAATGGACTAGGCCGCAATGTTGAGTATACACTCAGCCTTTCTATGGCCTTTTGATCGAGTGGTGCAGCCTGCATAAAGGACTAGCGGGTGCGCATTACAGGTAGACCGAAAAGACAGAGCTGGCACCGCCGAAGGGACAGGAGCTTGCTGCACATGCACACTCTGCTCAGGCGTTGAATTCGGGCTTGAAACCTCAAAGGCCCGTCAAATAAAGTCCGATTCAGAATCATATACGCTGAGATTTAGGATCATAGACTCGGTAACGGGACAACGGCTAAGTCCATCATCCTCCGAAAGATCAAGATTTTCAAGATAGCTTCTCCATCAGGCTCCTTTTCGCGGCTCTCGGGCTCATCCTCCAAGATAAAAGGAACGGAATCAGAGACATCTCTATCTTCGGGTAGGTCATTATACCGATCATCCCGAATAGTGATATGTTTATAATCCGGATGATTAGATTTAAGAAACCTTAGCCGCACAGAGACCGCACTCCTCCTGACCTGAAAGTCTCGCTAAAATTGACGGTGACACCTGGGGTTATCTTTATTAGCGTTTTTAGGTCGGAGTAAGACCATATCAGGACCTTCGGGCATGAGAGGCAGTACATCAAAGAGCTTAATATTATTTTGCATAAGGCTCACACAATGGCCCGAATAATGATGCTGATGACCACGAACACGCTTTATGACCACCTGTACATGTGCCTGAGCAATAACTATCTTTTCCACTTGGCTCAAAGCGGGTAAAATGGATGGAACTACACCCGGATCCATGTTGTTAATGGCCGAAAAAAGAAATCCGCTCCAACGTCGGTACAATATAGCCTCGGGCCATGGCTTGTGGACTATAACCCTCATTTCGAACCATTTCTCTCTACACCTCTCACAGTATTCCATTTGGTGTTTTTCAAGTTTAAGGTGTAAGTTCCCAAGTAGCTTCCAGTCTTCCGGAGGTATGAAAGGGATATCTTCGAGCTGACTCAGAGGCTGTCGGGAAGATAATAAGCCTAGCATATCGAGATCGGGGAGAGAGAAAGAGGGTTCGGGTAGGGATGCAGGGTGGATGAGGCGTGGGAGTAGGAGTCCTGCCAGCCCTTCTAGCAGCTCGACGGCTTTGGAGGGACCCTTGAGATTGTTAACTGTCGTTCCATACAGAAATTGGGGATTGGGTCTTGGTGCAATAGGCGCCGATACAAGTGCTAATATATGGGACCCTCGAGGTGCAGTTCCTTGTGAAAGAGAATTTGGAGCATTTTGGACATATCGGGTCTTTATTATAAATTCTAAATGATGGAGATGCGGCGTCCGGCAAGCAGTTCGAGGGCTGCAGCCATTTGTCATCCCGGAGCGTTGCAAGGACGACTGACTAATCTCACTAGTATAGGTATCTCACCAGCAAAAACTTGGGAATTTGGGGCCGAATCTCTGCTGAAGTTTACCTATATTCTGGATACATATAAAGCGGGGTGTTTTGAAGGAGCTAAATTGCTGGGACTAGAAAATAGTTTCTTGCTATACCGCTATACTATAATTTCCAATAGGAGCTTTGGTTTCTGATTAGAATAATATACTCTTACTAATTCAAAAAAAAAAAAAGGTAACAATAAGCTAGGTGGTTGAAAATTCCCTGCATTACCTCCAATCCATGATACGGAGAGATGCCCACTACAGTAGTAAATTCCAGCATCCGAATCCCATCAAGATATTAATAAGGCGCCTAGGTAACGAATCTACTTACTTACCAATTAAGTACTTCGTGGAATAAGATCATTAGAGATCGGCCCTAGATCCCTACGGTCCCTACCTAAAGTAAAATATGAATCCGAATTAAGTGACATTTTACTTTAATGATGAGAATAAATGGCTTATCTTTCCAATTTAGTATGACACATATGCTCTGACCCGGAGTTCACCAGGGCATTACATTTGATCCTCAATATTAGCGAAGATGTGTGATTCGTTGAATCACTCCTCGCGTTAATGTGCATAAGTGTAATGGTAAATTTGAAAACTACACTGCGGATAACACTGCAATAATAGGTATGTATCATGGGGAGTGCAGATGCGTGGCATTTGGGATGGTCTTTTTGCCTTTGAGAATTAGATCACCGTGGATTAATCACTACCTCAGTCACGCAACTTCATTTGGCCAACGAAGCCCACTTCTCATGGCAACTCAAAAGGATTCAGGCTCGTCGCGAATTGACCAACAACCGAGGATGCGCTGTTCACTAAGATACTTTCCGAGTTCTTACCAGGATTTTGGATTAAAAGGTGTTCTGTGTATTCTCATTACTCCATCTAGATCAGGATGTTTAATACTATACCTTTTACTTTTTTCTAGACGAATTTGCGCCTCCCGGAGTGGTGGCTCCGCGCCGCTTGTATTTTCGCGGGTCTAAGAACATGAAGTTAGAACAAGGACGCGTAACCCGAGGGGATAGGTTTTCTTATAAGGTTATCGTAACATGATGCATACCTTTACGACTCATTCGAATCTTATCTCTTGTTCCCTTCCCTCCCTCCCAGAATCCGCTCCCTGCCTTACCCACAAGGGTGGAATGGCAAATACCACAGTCCTCGGGACGATAGATCTGCTCTCGGGAACAAAACCCACTTCGAAGTTTAAAATGATTAGAATACGGGTCGATTTCTCCCAATACAGCACTAGGGAAAGTATGAATGTCTAGGGAAGCCGAGTTGAAGGAAGAGCTTACCAGATCATCCGGTTCGCGTGCTCATTTGCGTGATCAGTGGCGGCATCATGGCATCTACTCCTGGATCAGTTTTGGTCGTAAACGTTTACATGTAAACAGCAGTGTCTTTTACTGAACCTGACTCGTGACAGGTAATAAAACGCAATATGCAGCTTGAAAAATGTGACGATGTAAGAGTCACATACTTATCGCACGGGAAAACTTTTGCACAGCAGCTGAATCTATATTAGGAGTATATAGTTAGTGTTTAATACTATATCACCAATGGAGTTGAATAGAGCTTGGTCCCTGTCACAAAAAAAAAGCTTCTTACTTGCAAGGGAACATTGTGTAAATAGGGACGTACGAACCTAAACCACCGGTAACTTTTTCCGTAATGTGAGCAGCGGCCACGGTGAGGTAGCTCTGTGCCAGCAATGATGCCCAGTGTCTCCCGGCTAGTCTAATGGGCATCACATATTGGTGTTAGTCTCGGCGTACTTAATGCAGACTAAGAGGGCTCATTGGACAGTATCAACCTTTTTCCGGTTCGGTAGATGATGAGATTTTGCTGAGAATTATATATTAAATTAGTGACATTCATTTTAGAATCCTGAACAAATACAATGAACAGAGAGAAGGCAGCAATAGTGCACATGTAACATTGTGAGTTGATCTGATAAAGCATACTATTGCTTGTGCATATACAAAAACAATCACATGATATGCGATTGAAAAGGAGATATTGGGTGACAACTTAGCACATGAACACCATTGGGGAAAACCGACTCAATTGACAATTTGGTTGGATATAATCCAAGGTCAAAGCAGGTCTTGGAGGGAATAAAAAAATTAGAAATAAGCTAACTCACCTAAAGACGGGCCGACGACCAGAAATTTGATGTCGGGGACTTTAAAAACTGTACCACCCAAAACAAGATTTTTTTTCAGCAGCCGCAAACATCTAGGAAGTCATTCAAGTGCAAGAAAAGGCCTCCATCTGCGTAAAGAGAAATTTGAGTGTATACGGTTGCTCAGTTAAAGCGCACTTGAAATTGAATTTCAATGTGCGATCGAGTTATGGTGACACTTCCGGGGATTGCACCTATTGCTTATCATAAAGTTTATACGTACCCATTTTACAGTGGCATTCACGGCATGTCGCTGTTGCACTTTCACCTCGGACAGCCACAATGCCTGGAGCCGGGAATGGTGTTGAGCATTGGGAGCAAGTTGGCAGGAAATAACTATTCACATGGCTTTCAGTATCACACTAAGTGTAGAGGAAACTTTGAGGATCGCCAGAGAGCCTCCCATGTCAGGGATGCATTGTGAAACATTATGCCCCCACCAGGAGAGGACATCGTGATACGCACCTCGGGAGAAGGTCGACAACTGTGCACCCCTCTAGATCCAAGTATCCTGCGCGATTTGCGGCGGAATGCATAAACTCGTGTCGAAACACTAAACGGGGCGAAGTATTCAAGCACAATTGCATCAGTCATCGCACGCTTCTCTCAACTTGACCCTAGAAAGGTAATGCAAAATAAATGGATATAATACCGATACTTAAATTATTTGCGCATTTTTTGCATGACTCTTCCCGTCCTGGGGATACATTGCTGGAATCATTGGTTGCCTTGATATTCATCACGTCTGTAAGTTCTTTACATCGTTGGCATTTTAACGTGACACATAGCACTTTAAGCTCGAGAAGCTCAATCCCATAGATTTCCAAAGAAGGAAAAGAAAGTGATACCCCTCGATCGGGGGAGGAGGAGACGTCAGAAATAGGCGCCCCTCTCTCTTTGATATCACTGAGCAAGTCCTCTTCGGAATCATATACGTCTAAACTGTCACTATCAATATCCATATCTGGGAAGGACCATTCAGGTGGCCGTGGTATAAGCTGTACGTGAGGTTGCACTTCAGTAGACTCCAGTTGAAAAGTGCCCGTTTGAGACTGGTGTGATAAATTGTTGTGCTCCACTGTCGTAGGAAGAGCCTCAGGAGACGTCTTTAGAACTTCGCCTCTTGATTTATTAGCAAGGACATGGATATTCTGCGCGACGTAATTAATTTGCGACATCAGGGCTACATGAGGACATTGGTGCAGCCAATTATCGAAACCTGCCTCCGCCACTTGCGCCGCAGTCCTGTCGGCTCCTTGTAATTCAATAGAGCTATGTTCAAGAGGATATAACGAGGGAACAACCAGCCTAATCAGCTTAACAAATTGAAGAGAAACAGGAAGTTTGTCAGGTTTGCCAGGTTCAAAAGGGACTACGAAGGAAAGCCCGTCTGACGATTTCTGGAAGGTTGGATTTCTGCAAAGGCGCGCCTCAAGCTGCCGTATCTCATCGCAGCGTGTTTTTTGTGCCTGCGACCTCTCCTGTTGTGAATACTGCGTTTTTGCACTGGAAGCGGTTTTCTGTAAAAGCGATGGACCAGCGTACGCAGTGTGGGAATGAATATCATCTTGACTGGGCATTCCCTCGAGTGCCTTTAGGTACCCTTTTCCAGCAACATTAGGAATGATTTTGATTGTCTGGGCCTTTCCCGATGCAAGGAATACTTCTAATTGTCTGTCCAAGCGGTTTAATAACCCCAGAAGAGTCTCCCGGCGGTTGTTCCCTAAGGAAGTATCGACCAATCTGTCGAAGCCTTTCTCCACGTTAATTTGAAACCCCCGTTCCATTTCGGGATTTGTAACTCTAAGAGAAGGTCTCCCGCTGGATGGATACGACCAAGGGATATGCAGTCTGCATTGCAAAACCTCCAGGCTAAAAGGAAAATCCGGATCAGTTGGACGAAGGCCAAATATCAGTATTGTGCCAGACTCATCATCCTGCTCTGTAGGGTGAAATCTTCGCCTCATCTGGCGGATTTCGAATTCCCTGGGTTCGTTTTCCTGAGCCTTCAAGACGGGCTTCTCCACCGTTGGTGCATTGATAATGTGTCTTGCGGCAATAGCTGACGCCTCAGCCAGTAAATGTCCCGCATCAGCGATGTTATCCTGCGCGCATAGCGGGGACTGAGGCGCGTCATGGTCAGAGGAGCTTTTCTGAGGCTGACAGAATGGAGCCTCGCACAGCTCCGTTCCCACCTCAGATCCGGAGGTACATGTATCGTGTAAATAGGGGCAAGACCCTCCCGCTCGACATCCTCAAGAGTAGTCAGCACCAGCGATGAGCCCATGCATGCAAGTAGAATCACATGCCAAAGAAATGTAACTTGAGCCAGCTCTCATGTCAAGCAACTTTCCATCACTACAAATGTTAGGTAGTTTAATTACATAGCCTCCCGTAACAAACAAAACATCGTATGGAGGTACTAGTGACACTTTCACCGATTGAACCAATTAACAACTAACATAAATCAAGTGACAAACAATGGACATCTATTGAGAATCGCTGCCTGGTACTTACCTCTCTTGGACCCGAAGAATCGGCATCTGATCAAACTTCGACCCCCTTGTTTACGAGTGGGACGTTGCTGTATTGAAGTTGCAGTATTCTGAGGCTGAGTGCTTGCCAGCTCAGCACCCACCTGAGATCGTTGGCCTATGTCAAAATAAGAATGTTATTATTATGAGCGTGTGACCAGAAAGTTGCGGTCCGCACACTAGGCTGCGGACTGGACAGCTCATCGCGCTACACATGGGTTTCAAGAGCGCCTCATCAGTGGTAGCGGCGCTTCGGCGATGCCGCTTGAGCAATGCAAGGAATCACTTGCGCTGTCGGCTTTGTGCCCATGACATTGGCGTAACGATACCAGCAACATCACGGAATATATCAGAAGAGAGGATCAGGTCAGGGGAGCATGAAGGACGAGAACATCTCAATAATAATAACAGAAAGAATGATGAACGTGGATAATACAACTACTCACCGTCACTATCGGCCCCCAAAACAGGGTAATCAAGTGACCGATTCGTATCCATTTGAGGTTTGATACCCAAGCAAAGAGGTACACAGTACATGCAGTGCTATTACCGAACATACAACGTTGCTCAATTCGGCTCATTTATTAGCAAACAGTGTCGGTAGAAGTAACCGGGGAATAAAAGGAGTAACTGCAATGTCATCCATCAGCTCCGAAGGATCGGAGCGCGATAGCCGGCATTTTTGCCAAATGCGATGCATGGGACTTGAGATGGAGGGGGAGCACGGAGAAGGGATTTGTACCCTATACCTAGGGTTAGGCGCAAGATTTCGTGAAAAAGAGTAGTACACTGTACCTACTTTTCTACGCTAAAGGCGAAACTTTTAGGGACTGAATTAGTACTTGGGTTGGCAGCCTAGGGCTGAAAAGCCAACAAAGCACTCCACGTTGTTAGAAAAGATAGATCTGGTGACCTTTCAAGATATGCGGGGTCAAAGAGGGAAAAAAAGAAACAAATATAAAAAAAAAAGGCATCAAGATTAGATATCATAGATGAGCAACGCAAGGAACACCCCTTCATTCAATGCTGAATTTGACAGGCATGATGACATAAAATAAAAATTGATTTCCATAAAAAGAAATCCTTGACTTAGAGCTGAAGTTCCAGGCGGTCAGGCGGCCACGTGAGCCTGGGGAAGTTTTGTGATGTTCAAAATAGAACATCATTTCGACCTAAATAATCAATATTTATGCATCAAATTTTACAATCGAACATCCCCGTGGGGAGTTGCCACCAAACTCTGACTCACCCAAACGACCTTGAGTCCCACCGTTCTAGAGGCTCTTGCATACTACATGACATAGCTGTACATTATTACATCTCTCATTAAGCACAAGTATGTATATGTACCTAGTCGATCGGGCTCTAGATCTAGGAGAGCGATCTGCGGGGACTGCAATTAGAGTCATGTACCCAACAGCGAGACCCACCACTCAGTGCCATGATAGAAATGTTATGACTCTTGTAGATGACTCAGAATCACTTGGATGATGACGATGCGAGGGCCATTCGATTCCATTCATACTAACTATCTCGCTCAAACAGATGATGACGCCTTGTCTCCTCAAGATCCTACTGCAGCTTTGTCGATACTAGTATTATCACATTATTTATAAAAACCTACGGCTCCTTTTCGATATTCAATGCAATCAGAAAATTGTCATGGCAATATCCCGCATGAGAAGCACCATTTCGCTTGGCATCTAAGTTGCATAGTACAGTACCTATATATGCTACGTGTGGTAGTAATCGGTACTAACGTATCCCATAGGTGGAATTATTATTATCAGTGTCTGGGTATGTATAGAGGGGCGACATTATGTATCATATTATAAAGGTAACCGAGGTGTGTATAATTGCGTACAACAGGCATCATGTTGATATATGCGATTGTACAGAGTACACAGAACATACACATGCTACATACTTCCGTTGGTTAAACAGCGACGAATAGCTTTTCTAATAACTTTCCTATGATTCACAGGTATGTGTAGCTACGTACCCCGCATTCTAAATCCACGCCAATTAGGAAAGTTACATGTATCCTCGATGGTCAGTACATGTGAAACGCAAGATGGGGCCTATAAGAATTAGACATGCATGCATACTAGTATTCTAAGGTGCTCCGGTCATTTCTAGAAGATAATCATTGTAACATCCTTAGCGGAGGTTACCATCATACATAGCACATATGAAAGTTCAAAAAGAGGAAGTGGATTGATCCCTACCAAATAAATAGCCTTCTAAAGAGAAAGGGTAGAAAAAACAAGCCCCAGGTGCGAATCGAACGCACGACCTAGAGATATTAGCTATAATGACTGCAATCTCTCGCTCTAAACCACTGGGCTACTGAGGCTTTGTTATTTTAAAAATGTAACCAAAAATACTACAGAAGCGTGCCCTTTCAACTTTCGGCCGCTTAAATACGTTAAACAATACAACAACAACAACCGCTTAAAGACGTTAAACAATGCAACTACAACTACAACTACAGACGTTAAATAGCACAGGCTACGAGCACCCAGGTGATCTCTGGGCCGGCGCCAAACAGCCTATCATGTACAATACACACTAGGAATACCGTCCTATGCAGCCTTGCGGCCGCTTAAAGACATAAAATAATACAACAACAGACGGTAAATAATACAAGAAAATTATACCCAAAAAAATATACACATGGTGCAATCAACGATTTAAATTTGACTTTGCTATAGTACATGTAATTGGAGTACTATCTCCGGCGGAGGGCTGCCTTAGGTTATACCTAGTTTTACTCTAAAAGTTACGACTTCAGATGCTAATAATAAGGTACGAGCGCTAATAATATCATGGATCAAAGTACTAGTACTAGTAGTGCTCTGCATGTAACTTGTGTGCAGTACATACACATTCATTGGTCCAATACATGTAGATCAGAGACTGCCGGCTATTTGCCTCTTCAAGAGACGCATGCGTCCCGTCTATCAGTATACTTTGTATGTACATGACAGATATTCTCGAGAACCAACTGAACTAGTAATGGCCGAAGAAAGGACCGTCTTGGGGAATGAAATCTACTCACAAGGACGGACAGATGAGAACAAGGTATAGGTCGTTGGAAGTTAACATCACACTTTTATCATTGTAGCAGTAACATACATACATTTTGCAACTGTACCCATGGTATCCATCATGGAACAAGCACAATACAGGGAAAGATGGAAAAAGACACCAGTTGGTATCAAATATATATAAGGTGTCAGACATCATGGTAATAACGGGATCTCAGCCGTAGTAAGGTGCAATCCTTTAAACGATAACAATGCCAATAACGATGACGGTGAGGTCTTAGGTCCAGTTTTAATGTCCCAAATTTTGGCGCTATGAAAGAAAGTGAGAAAAAAAGTGAGAAAGAAATGAATACCACCATTACTCCGCAACCACCATCGCTATGGAGCCTCACGAGATCAGGAAAAAAAGGAAATATCGTACAGGATCGAGACCCCAGCGAGGATGGAATGCTGGGATCCAGAATCCAGGGTGATAAAATAAATCAACAGGTAGACAGCCACCCACGCCATGCATATCAAGTCATCGGCAAAGATCAGCGAAGATGATGCAAACCAAAGATAACCACAATTCCACACCCAAATTGTGATGGTTTACAATACGAGGAACTGCTTTTTGGAAAAGAGGAGGCGCGTGCCAAGTCTCTTGCCGGGGTGTTTCCGTCGAGTGTTGTACAAAGAATCTCCAGGAATCTGTATACATGGATATCACTTCACCATCCCTTCGCATGGTATTCCCAAGGGCCATAGTCATAGTAATTATTCCACGAACTATTTTTCGATATGTCTTTGTCTTTTGATGGAGCAACTCCGTTTGGCCCAGTCACGCTCGCGCTCGGCTTCTGTCCTTTGGCGTTCGTCGTGGGATATTCCTGGAGATTGGCCATATCATGAGCTGTGTGGCGCCGCTTGAAGACAGCATTGGCAGTCGTGCTCTTCTGTTGGCGTTCCCACAATAGATGCCTGCGTAGTGATTCGGTCAACTCATTCGCGAGCATATTTCTCCGGGTTGTGCGAGGCGAGTGAGCGGACGCGGCCTGGGGAATTGCCTTCACCGTTATTGGCTTGGAACGAGGAACATCAGGTCCGCGCATGGTGAGGCTGTCGTCCTGTTCCCCGGTGTCCAATGTGGCAGGGCGAGAACGTTGCAAGGCAGGACTGGATCGGGTTGCATTCATCTTGGCCGGTTGATGCATCATCATCGTGAGAAGAGAACGTCTTGAGATGAGGTTGGGCCGCGAGTCCACTCGTTGGAAAAGTTCTTTTTCGTCCACACTCGACCGCCCACTCTCGGTGATAGAATCCCACTCCGAGTCATCATCGTCATCCTCAATGGCACTTTCCGAGACCACCTCATCCTCAGTCGCCACGGCATCTTCATCCTCATGGCCTGTTTCGGTGATGGGCCTAATGGTTCGCATTTCAACTTGATCCTTGAATGAAGCCACCTTTTTGCTGGGAGCCGAGACGCTATTACCACTGTCCGGTTTGTTTAGCTCTTCGGTAAGAGAACTTCGATGCGGCGCCGGGGCATGCACAGAGGTGATTGCCCCCATGCGGTCTTCAAAGGAACTTTCATCATCACCAGACGAGGCGCCCAGAGTGAACATCCCATACTTCTGCTTGATCGGCGACGGTTTCTGCAGCGTAGCCATCTTCATCGATATCGCCTTGGCTGGAACACATGAGTCAGGGGCCAAGCGGGTATTGGATCGATACGAAGAAGAAACCTGGGAAGGGGAAAAGCCGCGCACAATGCTCTGAGATTTGAGGAGGCTTGGCTTAGAAGGAAGCATGCCCGATGAGGAGACGCTGGTATCTGAGCCCGCCGTAGGGACCGCATCACTGTCATTGCCCTCCGGTGCGGTTGTGGAACAAGACTCAGCCGACTGGTGTTGTTGCCGCAGACCTAAGTAAGTCGGAACAGAAACTTCAGTTTGGGGTACGGGAGCGGGAGTAGGTGATGACGGGCGAGGAGTAACGTCGATGGCCGGTGTGATATCGACCGCTTGGCGGGTAATTGGGGCGAGTTTGAGAGATAATGGTTTGAGAGCTTTCTTTTCTTTGATCCCGAGTACCATCCGCTCTAGAGCCGTGGAGGTGATGTGTTTTTCTTTGCCTCGGTAAAGTGCGAGGATCGGGTCCTCTCCCACCACTGCAGGTTTATAGTCCAGCGTTTGGGGGCGCTTGACATACGATTCGAGCCGCTCAGCTTCATCTGATGCTGCCGAATCCACGCTCGCTGAGAGTTCAGGGACGTCGCCAGATTCCGCCCGCAAGAGCGGAAGGACAGACGTGTCGCTAGACTCTTCGGGTTCGACACAGAAGGTTTCTCGGGTCCATAACCGCCAACTCAAGTTCTCTAGTCGCCTCCCTTCCTCGATGAAGTCTGCGCATTTTGAGAACACTGTTAGGGATTACACATTAGCGACCATTCTCATCATTTTCTTTCTGCCCCGCTCACTGATTTCCCCTTCTTTGTATTCCTTGACAACACCCGAAGACTAGATTCTAACTCACCCATCCACATGCCGTGAAGGCTCTGAACGTTTGCGGTATCAATTCTGTGAAGTTTACCCGTGTCCACAGATAGGACAGGTAGTGAGGATCGGGATGGCATGGTAACTGAATTCAGATCGGATCGACTCTGTGGAATTGATGTTCTGAAAGGGCGGCGGCCGTAAGAAATGACTCTTAGCTTAGGGGAGTCCGCCGTCTTCCCCGAGCGTCGGCGATCCAGTGAGTAGGAGTAGACGCGACGAAGCGGTTCTAATTCCCTCAGTCTAGACTGGCTCTCGGGATGTCTGGCCGGTCGCACAAGAAAGGTTCGACACGAGCTGAGGCGGTCGCTGCGCTGGTGTAACCGCACGACAGCTAGCACCGACGCGGATCGTTACAGACGCACGTCAACTGCGTTCCAGACAACAACCCTGTCGGAAGTGAGAAAAGCGCCAGAATGAACCAGACAACAGAAGGAAGAGGAGGGGAGGAAAAGGCGAGGGGAAAGGTAAGTTTGTGTTGCTCTGATGGAGGGACGGATGGGGGAGTGGGTGGTGTTAAGGGATGTCCGATCCGGGTCGGGTCGTAAGCATGTAGTAGTTGGGTTCGTTTTAGTTGGTTGAAGTTCCGCAACTTGTTCCGGGCTCTCTCGGGTCCGGTTGTTGTTGTTCCCTTTGTCACGATGGCAACTCCCCAGACCGCCTCACATGCAAGATGCACGCAGCACGCCCTGGATACTGCAGATTGCTGATGGCAGACTGCAGCTAGGAAGGAGACCGATCGAGGTAGGCAAGACCAAAGATGTAACCGATCGCGAAGGAGCGCGACGGAGGAAAGGGATGGAGGATCGACAGGGAATGAATGTAGTGAGAAGTTGGTTGGGGCAGCTTCCAGTACTTCTAATGCCTCTGGAGGGGAGTCGGGTGGGATTGATATCGTATCGTGATTAGTTAATCAGGATGGAGCTTCTTTTCCTAGAGGAAGAGGAAAATGACAGGATGCAGGGCTGAATGAATTATGTAGTTGGTGATGACAATTCTTAGTTGGGAAGGATGACCGGCGAGAAGCGAGAATCATCGGGATCACACTGAGAAGTCAGGATGACGAGCTCAGGAACGGACACGAGATGAACAAAAGAGACAATCGATGGGAAGCGGTAAGAAAGAGAAGGGGGAATAGGAAAGAAACAAGAGACGGAGGTAATGTGGGTGAGGGCGTGGGTTTTGTGGCCGTGGACGGACAGAGCCGACAGACTTTTGTTTGAACGGAAAACAGAATAATTATAATAATGAAGAGGTACTACCACTACTCCGACTAGAGTAACTACACTACCACTACTATAGTATCATTAGTTAGTTACTCGAAGCAGTGACGGTCGAATTGACTGATTTGGTAACAATTCTGGTACAGACCACATACACTCCAAGAAAGTTACTCTGTAAACAGGATCATTTTGAGTTAGTTAGGTGGTTAGCAACTACTCCCAGATAGTCATGGTTCACCCATCATACTACTACCATTCATATATATATATATATATATTTAGCAATAATGGGGATTGCCAGCGATCGTTTAGGAGAATGGATACTATGATGCCCATACAATCAAAAATATAGAATTACCTCCTTCCTAGTAATGGGGACTATCATAGTAGTACTACTTCATAATACATAATACATAATAATAATATTACCTAAGTATCTTCGGTCATCAGTCAGGTACTAGTACCTTAGTACACTCCCCAAGGAGATGTTCAGAACAGTTCTTCCTGAAAGCAGGCGTTATCCTGGAAACTGGGAAAGAGGCTCCCTGCACAAGAGGCCCGATGACGGGTCCCGACGGACAGGATCGCTACGCGTGGGCACCAACAAAATCGTCCACAGCAAAGAAGGAAGAAGATGGGGGGAACAGCCAACAGGCGCAGGGCTGGACGAGCAGGGCTAGATCATCAGCGTGATGCCGAGGTTCTTGTGTGCATTTTAATAATATCATTATTAATGATAAGTACTGATTTATGTGGCTCATTCCATCATTTATGGTTCCTTGATGATAACGGGGCACTTGATAATGCCTCCTCAAGAAAGGACAATCGGGCCATACCTGTATATGTAATGTACTACTTAAAAAAGAGTGGGTTGACACAAGAGTCGACCACAGCAGGTTTGGCAATGCTAATAATTTTTATAATCGTTATGGCCTCACAACACAGCCTTCCTCACATCAACTATCCAGCCACTTTCCTACCCGGTACTTTTACTCTGCCTTCTGCAGTTACTGTGAATCCCTTGCGCTAAATAGGTCATATGTGATATTTCTATGTATTAAACGCCCCAAAATCGTGACAGGCTCCTCCCTAGCACATGTTCATTGTTAGCCTCCTGTGTATCAAAGAGCTACGCTCTCTCGGAGATGACCAGGCTCGTGACCACTAGCCCTGATCCAAAAAGGACCGCACCTAGCATACTACATAGATGGAAAAAGATGGCAACTTTATAGCTCCCGTCTCGCCCAAAGATTCAAACATTCCCGATGCATAGGGGCCGCCATGCGGGTGGAGACCATCCGTCTCCTCTAGATATTGGAGTCTCTTGATTTCTAGTGTTATGGCAGCTACTCCATGATTGTGCCGATCTTCATTCCGATCTTCATTCCATTCTCGTCACTAAACGCTCTGTATCTTACCGTGCGGTGGACCCTCCAGTGGAGACTGCTCACATTCCGACTTTCTATATCAAGATTACTACACTAAATATCCAGTGGTTCTTAAACGCGCGGATGGACGAACAAGGCGCTGCAGCACTTGGGGTTCCCAGGCCTTAGGAGCGTGGGACTTGGGGTTTGGGGCTGGAGGCTAGGGTAGGGATCGATTATTCTCCAACTGCTGAATCTTTGCCCCTATGATATGTCTATGTGAGCAGTCTGGGCACCTCCGGGATGGAACAGGTGCTCCACTTTTTATATTTTTGTTTCCATGCTTCTATGGCTTTCTCCAGTCAGCACGGACTCTGGAATAACTATCTCAATACTATACAACCATGGTGCATAGCTTCGCACGTCTTACTACCAGAGTTTGAATCGAGACACAACTCACTCCACCAAGTCACCCTTTTTCCCTTGGGCGGTGAGGCAAGTATCACCTACTGTATGCCAGCCCATGTACGCCGTCATGACACTCCGTATTTTTACATGTTTGTTTCCGTGAGGCTGTCTGTCCCTCCTCACACCACTTTCTGTTTAAACTTCACTTCCTCCCTAGTTATGTGCCAACATCCTTAATGTATTCAACTAGGTGAGTCCACCTTTCCTCCGTCACATTCGTGCACTAGGATACATGTGGGGGTACCCTACGCAGATGCCCGTGAAAGTACAACAACCCCAAACTCCGGCCGTGTATCATATCTATGTATACTCCACAGTACTAGTATGAAATAAAATAATAATATCATACAGATAAATAATGTAGGAGATAACCTATTTACTTAAGGATTCTTGCTGCAGTTTTCACGTATTGGGAGAGTGGCACTTGTCGATGTACAAAGAGCTGACAAACCCTGGGGTACAAACATGAGGAGCTGACTGTGGCTTCATCTAACCCCATAACAGGATTCAATCAAATAATGAGATTTGGGGGATAGTAGACCAGAAAAAGCGGCTACCACTTTTAACTGGGTATTTACGCGTCTCTTTTCACATCGCTTCACCGATGTCACTTTGATGAGACCATAATTGAAACTCTCTCTGGACAGTCGAACTCTAGTTCGAGTCCCGTGATTCCTGTGACCGCGCACAGCAGTTGACAAGCGGAAGTTACGATAATCATCCCTTCATTATTGTAGTTGTGTGGCTCTAGGTGTGACTGAAATGTGATTGCGGGGCAGTGGCGAGCGTTGGAGTCAGACCCGTGTCCTCAACACTGTTGAAGCTTGACTTGGCACATACAAAGCAATCTTGTACCACCGGCCGGTGACAGGAGAACAACAGCCTTGGCTGTGTAGACTCACCTGTGACTATTTGACGCCCAAAGAGCACCCTTGGCCCGGTCGCCACAACACAAAAAGAACACACTATCCTGGCACCTAGCGCAAGGTACGGTTTGCGCCAGGCAAGATTCTTACTTCCCCACCGAATCGACTACTCCCAAATATCTTCCACCTTGAAAAGAAACCAGTATTGTAGCTTTGTAGACTGACGTGAAGGTCCTGAGACCGGGGTTTGATGACTTGGCTAATAATCCATTGGTCAGCAACAAGAACATTTAACCATGACAGAGGGGCAGAGGGGCAGAGTACTAGAAGCTCCATCATCTCGTTGTCCAGGCAGGGGCTCATTATTCTCATTCCCGTGAGCCATTGAACTCGAAACTACCGGATATCACCGCACACCTTATCGCTTTGCGTGGCTGAGTACAGTACATGTATTATACCTCCCAGTTCGTACATAGTCACGGGGTCCGCAGTGGGCGCATCGTAACGCCCCACCTTGTCAGCAGGCCCCGCAAGACGGTTCGACATCCCACCCACGTTAGAACTGCCAAACCGGCCAGACTCTATCATCGTTATAGTAAGCTGGGAACTAATCGCTGAGCGACGAGTTTGCGTTCGCTTCAGTAACTTCGGGGCGATCAAGTCTTCGACGGTGGCTCGCCTTAACCTAGAAAAGCGCTAGAAGCTGCGAGGAAAGCGATTCAACTTCCCCTTGCAGACTCATAGAGCCGAGGTTTCCATCATGACGGAATCGGTGTGCACATCGGCATGCCATTCGTCCCAACAAGCTTTCCTGGTTTGGGACTGTGGAATTGGCTTCCAAGTGGTGGATTTAGTCAACAAATGATAACAGTGACCAAGAACTTGCTGCAGGCGAGCTCGCCAGCTTTGCCCATACGGTCGCTCTTACCCGTTCCCCGCCTAGTTAATAAATAAACCAACTGACGGACCTAATCACTATAGTAGTCTATGCGGAGGACCAACTTGATCAGCTGATGTACGGGTGTAATGAAGTGTAATGACCTGCTCCAGCGTCGGTCTCGCCATATTTTATTTTATTATTCATAGTTACCATATCTGCACCACTTTGTAGCTGGCAAATCAAACAAACATTGTTCCTGACCTGGCTACAAGCAAGCAGCCGTTCACAAGCCTTCGTTTCCAGTAACAAGCTAACAATGCCCTCGGCACGACTTATAGCAGTATGTCACCTTTAGGGTACTTGAGTCTGAGTAAACGTTCTGTATGCACACTCCTACGGCCACCATTTATTACTCTTGTCTCGCCATCTGAAAAAATGTGACTTGTAACGCGCCCTGAACCATGTACACTGTCCAGAAGCGTTAGTCCTATGTGGATCTTCAAAATGTCTTCACATCCTAACTGACTATTACGACCCTGACCACTCTCAAACCTAGAAGGTGCAAGTTCGAACCTGCCAATTAAAGGCTTCAATTGAAACGTGAAATGCGTAGCCGCTTATCGCAAGACGATGTAGCGAGACAAATCTAACGAGTGACAGTTATCAACTAATAGGATTGCACGGAGTACTCGGTACGTTGCTTCTGCCTTAGTTTCTCCGTTTGGAAAACCCCAGAAATATATATAAACGATACACAGTGTACTGATACCCAAGGAAGACCTCGGGAATAAACGGCTGGAAGAGGACAGCGAAAGGTAACTTTTTAACGGACCATACCATGGGCCAATGGAAAATGACCTTTGTATTGTTCTAAGTCCGATCATAGATGCTTCACTTTGCCCATAATAATGAGATACTAGATGTAATGTACAGTACGATACATAACAAGGAAACAAGGCCTAGAATCTGGAGGCTCGATCTAGAGTCGCGATGTACCGTGACTGGAAAGCCTGGAACCGTGTCGCCATAGTAGTAAGTTAAGGATGAAGTCCACTATTACGTAGACAAACCCGCCACTTGCTTGTTTCGACGACACACGATCAACATCATTAAAATGTAGTGCCCAGAAGCATTGGGCACAAGGTTATAATAGAATTTGGAGCGGAGCGACTACTCGTCGAATGGAGCGGGGCCCTGGCTAATCACTCCACTCACAAGGTCACGAGTGAACGCCCGGAATAATGTGGCACTTGCCCTAAAGACGATATAGCGGGACGTTTTTAGGGCGGAATAATCTTAACCCACAACATATACTAACGCTTACGTCAGGCGATCGACATTCTCCATTCTGCCCGAAAATGCCGCCTTTTGTCACTGAACTGAGATAATGAGTCAGAATTTGATGATAATTGCTCTCCCCCTCTATCTTTTTTTTACTTCACTTCTCCTCTAGAGGGCAAAGGAAAATTCAGACCCAGGGATCATTCAATTGGTATAGTAGTATTCTAATCATTTGAGCTTGCATAGCTAAAAACCACGCAAGTACTAGTGTATGGTAGTGTAGGAGGTAAGCGTTGTATTATATTTGGCAAGGCTGACAACTATCGACGCACAGTAATTTTATTATTGCGTGGTACTTGGTATCCTGGAGTGATTTGCTCTAAAGTTTTTGTCCTATCGGCCCAAAAACATGACTAATTAATTTGATGATTAATTTGAGAATTTCCAAAAAAAAAAAAAGACGGAAATCAGGATTAGATCAGATGAAGGAGGCGAAATTCTTGATGATATGAAACCCCCTTTCCCTGCGAAAGCGGGGGAAAGGAAAATAAATCACGGTCGCCCTCAAGAAGAGATCACAATGAGAGATTTGTGGACGAAATTGAAGGAAAATAACGGAAAAAGAAAATCTGTCAACATCATGGGAGCCCTCATGACAAGGTGCCGAGCTACGTGGCAGGCTCTGAGCTTCTCAACCGTTTATGGTACCACATTTCGGAGTCCTGGTGGCAAGATCACGGGAACAAGTTTTTTTATCAAAATCGGTCGGAACTTCCCGTCTAAGTCGTTATCCCTACCAACTACTCCTAATAGTTAGACTTGTTGAAGTTGTTATTCTATATAGCAATTCAAATGACATTATGTATCAGCTACCCTGCCAGTCTGTGAGAAACCTATTCCGTGGAGCAGAAAAAGAAAGGGTCAATGATCTGAGGTTGAACACCAAATAAGAAATGGATATCGTGATCGACTACAGATCGAGTAACTACTACGTCGTCACTTCTTCAATACGTTGCTCGCTACTACATAACCTAACGAATAATCAAACACCATTTCTGTAGCGCTTCGTGGTGTGGCAAAGTCGGACAAAACTACTACTCTACTCAGCTTAATTAAATAGGTCATGTATGCAAGCATGTTTGTCCTCCGCACATAGCTTCAATATAGGATGGACTCCGGAGTACATTAATAGTAGCTATCCCGCAGGACAGGATAGAAGATGCTACATTATAGGACAGAGCCCCTCCGTCTAAGACTCCTTGCAAAGTCACTTTCTGTCACTGAGAAAGGTCATCACTTAATCACAGTACATCTCCTACTAGTGCGTCTATCATTTGACATGACTCAAGTTTATCGAGCAAGAAACATTGAAGATCATGAGATATGAAATATATCCATTTATTGTCATTCCAACGACAAGATCTTAATTCTTACACTCACTTGTTAATAATCCGGGGGAGCTCCACAGTCACCCTCTTATGTGTGTGCGGAGTCCATGCATACATATGTACAGTAAATACTAAAAGATATAGATGCATATTGCGGGTCGACCCAGTGCGATCCTCTGAAGAACCACATATGTAGCTCTTGCCAATGACAGTCTTACCAAGGCAATCTTATTATTCACGTGCATACCGACATCTACAAACTGGAGATTGGGTTGCGTCTTTTGTAGCTAGCACAAATGCAAGCTATGTCACTATAAACAAATGTTCGTCTAGTTGGCCAGCGGGCAAGAGTACATGCATGTTCAGCAGTGCAATAGAAGTATATTAGATAGCTATGATATAACGAGGTCTTGTTGGCTATTATAGTCTCATACGGCATATAAAAGATCAGCAATCATATAATAAGCTGCCCGTCCATACATACCTAGGTACGTAATGTAGATTTCATATAACCTACAATACTAGCGTAATATAGGTATATATCTATATCTAACAAGGCCCATTATCCAGGGGGCGGGTCGGTATCCACAACTTTTATGCCCGATGTCCCCGGTTATCATTTGCCTACCGAATATTAATACTAACCTAGCTAGCCTTAATTCATCCTGATCGCTGGAAAGTCATCAATGATATATATAGCCGCAACGACCGCGTGTGCCCGCTGTCCGAGGAAGGATATAAACAAATAGTGAGCTCAGTGCAGCTAACCACATGATATGATAGCAGAAGTTCCTCTCAGCTGATCTGAGTAAGACACCAATTGATTGAACGCGGGGGTGAAAAAAATCGACAAGGCAACTTATTACAAGTAGGATCGTGCATACCAGTCAGACTGGCCTTTATTTCCCTGGTTTATTTATTATGGTTATTATTGGACGAAAGGCCTTCCCGTCAGCCTAGCCTCGATCCACTGGTACATACATATTATATGTAGGGGGCATTTAGTGTATATGATAGTAGTGGGGACAAGGGAAACAGGAGTATCAGGTGATGACGGCTTAACCAAGGCTACTAGTAGTAAAATAGTGCCTATCATATGTTTAATTTGAACATTCTCCTGTTTGAATTGCCGCCTATTCATCAAGTTGCCTTTGTCTTCACCGGGTCATCACAATTATTGTTGCTGTGATAACTACTGGAATAGTCGATAATTCTTTCGCAGCCCGCTCTGGGCAAGCCAAGCAAGCAATCTTGTTGGCACAGCAAGTACAGGCGACATGAGGAATAGCGGCATGCACTAGCTATAAACCTGGAGAGAATACTACATGTATATGTATGTACATCAACTAGTTCTTGCAGTGCAGGCATGTACACCTATTATTGTGTGCAGACACTTATTAGCCTGTTTGGTAGTTTACGTGTCACAAGGGGGAAAGAAATGAACAGAACATAATATTCAGTACTAATAATTGGCTACGGATTTATTTCTTTCTATGGCTTTAGAAATGAATGTTTGCTGTGTATACTAGGATACTACATAGTTGCATGTACAATAGTATCATATCATTACATAATTATAAGGACACGTGACACCCAGACCAAAACAGATAAGTGGTGCGGCTTACTCGGCTTTCTTACATTGACGTCACTACCAAGTCCTGAAGTACTCTGAATAACTTAATGTACGATTGCTTTGTCGAGAATAACAATGTAATAATATCAGCGCTTATCACAGGTCATTTAGATAAATCTCAAATTCATCTTCACCGCGGGAGCTATGATGCTATGCTACCTATATATATTTATGGATCAATTGCTAAAAAATAACGCTCTTTTTCCCTTCTGTATCGAATGATTTGTTGGCTTCACTTTTTCGACCATAATACATACATAGCCTCTTAAGATCTGTGAAAACTATATTATGAATTTACATATTCTACGTACGTATCACCATGACGCTGATTTTATGATAATTCCAATATCATCACCGAAATATTTTGACTCATTAATTAGCTCCGCTTCGGCCGCCTCTCCCCGCGCCCTTTATTCTTGAGTTCTTTGTTAGTTTGGGAGTACTATTGCTATCTTGTACGTTAAAAGGCATGAGATGAATCCAGAATGCCCAATATGGGGAACAAAAGCAAGGAAAAAGGCCCGATCGATCGATGACCATCTATCCGTCTTCTTTATTACCTTGAAAGAATAAAGGTTACTCGGTTATGGGTCATTTGGTCAGATCAAAAGATTCCGATTCTTTTGAATCGAATACACACCGGCCTTCCTTAAACGGCGCATCTAGCATGATATGGTGTATGTTTTGTGTATATATTTACGTACAATTCATCGCCCAAGCGTCGGCTAGACCCATAAGTCTTGTCGCTGTAAATGATAAAGGAAAACAGACTGACTAAAAACCAGAAAGAATAGGCTGAAAAACAAGGTCCTCCAGAGAGAGCAGACAGAAAGAGAACAGATGATGTCGAGAATTCTTATAACTTTATCAGCTATGCGCACAGATCTATGCTTGGTTCCCGAGATCTTGGAAGGTTTGAGATCCGCAGAAGAAATGCAAGGGATGACTGGCAAACAACCAGGCCGTTCAGCATCACCGTTGAACATTTGCTCTGAATATACTTATTCCATGGCAATTAATTGCAATGGAATATATGCGCTGTACCTGCTAGTGTTTCTAGTTCTCATTATTGTAATGAAGTGATGTGATATATCCATATTATGAAGTATTTTACGGAATAAAGTTCCATGCCTCATGTCAATGCTTCTTACAAGAATGATAATGATACAGTACCATATGTATTTAATTACCTCTTCCAACCTATTCGTGATTTGACCAATATTGAATTCATACCGAGAGCCGCACACTATTCTACTACCGTATCTGTACTAGAACCGGCCTTGGGTTCAATAATGACGGTTGCACATCAGATAGTTTAGTATTAGTATGAATATAGGTTTAGCCTAGTGCCTTGATCATATCAGTAGCAAGGTAGGTTAGGTGCCTATAAGCGAGGACACTCGGGCATTCTTTTGCCCGCTCACCTTGCATATCACCCTTTAGTAATATATAGCCCGCCATGAGTCCAAAGTATATATACCTACATTGGCAACTAATGGTTACTGTGATAGCATATAACTTTCCTAACCCTTTCGAATTACTAAAATATTCAGAAAACGACGTGGCTGGCTGCAGATCTAGACCAAAGGTACGAGCTCTCATTTCAAACACAACCAGCCAAAAAAAAGATGAATATCAAAGTCGTAACTAAAAACAACGATAATACATATACGAGTAGTGCCTAGCTTTACTAGCTACATATAAGATGGAAGAAAACCCGAGTGTGACCTACAACTATGTAGCCAATCGGCAGCTGGGATGCCAAAGGGGAGGCAGGACTTACTATAGCATACAGTAGCACCCCCTTCAGGTCACGATCATTGGTTTCTAAAGGTTGTTAAGCGGCAGCCATGTTTGCAACTTGGTTTCGTCTGAAAAAGGCGAATTTTAGGTAGGTGGTCGATAAACCAACCACTATTTGGGAACTCAAAATCCAACACAAGCTACGTTACGTACATGATGTAGCTATTGATTGAGATGTAGCAAACTTTGTAGGAATGGGTCTGCTCAGGAAAAGAAAGAAGAAAGAATAATTAAAAAATAACAGAGCTTACAGTACAAGGCGGGGGTCACAACGGCTTTTTAGTTTTTTTTCCCTTTTTCTCGGTCGCCAATTTCGTTGGTACAAATAAATACATAGGGCTATGTAACTCGAAACCAGATAAAGGTAGTAAGTATTGAGGTCCTTGAAGACTGGTATATGAAATCCAAATTCCGCTATTGTATGTATACATATACATGATACCGTATAGACACGCGTCCACCAGACCCTCTTTACCAGAAAACACTGATTTCAATGTCTACTAGTAAGATTTCTAGGTCTGAGTAGGCCACTATGTGAATATCGTAGTAATTGATCAATATGGAGTACCAAATATTATATCATCTCATATCATAGGGCTGTGACACCGCGGTGTAGCGTAACACCAACTTTATGAATAGAAAAGTAAAAACCAAAGTAGGAGCTACCTAGGTACCTAGGTACCGATACAGTCCCACCACCCACCCACTCGTAGGTCTAGCTTATACTTACCATATAGCAGCTACCTTGGATGCATTCACCCCCTACTTACTTACTTACTTACTTACTCTTACTTACTTATTGAAGTTCACAAAGCTCAGGCCCTGATCAAGACAGTTTCCTTTCCATGAGCTGGCTATTATTATAGCTATAGAGAGAGTTCACTGAGTAATCTACTATTTCATCGTAGAAACGTACTCCCTTTCCGCTTCCTATTATATCATATCATAACTCTTTATATCGCATGGATTAATGTATATGATCCATATAGTATGCATCATCATAGATATGCTTAATCTAACGCCGTGATAACGAGAATCTAGTAACAATAGAGATCATTTGATTCATCAAACTCCTATTCGGTATGTATCGCGCGACTCCTCTTAAAATGTATACCAGTTTTCCTTTTTTAAGTTACTACTGCTTATTGAATTATGTACTCCATATTATGTATCTATACTTCCGGATTTCGTGCGGCTATCCCGTAATAGTTCAATGAATTCAGTTACCCTCGATTCCCCGAAGATTGAAGAGAAGTGATATGTAAAAGTAGGTTCATGGTTTATAATATAATATGTATGTACAGCGCAATGCAGGAAGCTGGAGCTACTTATATCACCAGGCCCGAATGGAATAGCATACTTCATGCAGTTAGGAAGTATAATACATATATACATAAATATGTGTGCTCCATGTGAGAACTTTGCAATGATTCACTTGCGTACGGCTTATTGAGCATTTGGTTCTTTATACATAGATATATAGATATCGTTATAAGTTTTGCTGTACAATATTACTAGTATGCTACAGTACTATAGATCATTATCGAGTTCTATTGATATGAAAATTCATTAATGACCGGGTGGCAGACATCATACGAAGGTTTGAACAAGCTTGGTTATCGAATCATTTCGGCCCTGGTCAGTATGGATGCTACATTTTCTCTACCGTTTGGGATACTACTCACTTGAAGATAGATATATAATGCTGAGCTCTGTTTGTTAGTGTCTATATATTAACATAATAGCCTTACTCTTAATAAATATCATAATATGTGGTATCAAGACGTGCCAGCACACTACTTGAGCTCCATTATACTTGGCAGAGATGGATAGATGCTTAGCAGTTTAAAATTCTCACAATAATGTAATTCGGAGATTTTATTACTCCAGTAGCCAGCGGTTTTCTTCTCCTCTAATAGCATTACTTATTATTAAAGCGACGCTCTTTGCTTTTTCATTCTTTCCTATCTATCCCTCCAGGGTTGATTTCTATTCTTGAGATAAGTCAGTCAGCCTTGCTGGTTCGTCGCCGCTTTCCCGCCTCGGCTATCTCGGAAAGAACTGGGGTTGATCCCGCCCACAAGAGTACGTTTAACGGCACATGCTACTAGTATATACAAATATACAATTATTGTAATGATACGGGCATGGTTGGCGTTCCGTTGGCTTTTCAAGCTTGGCATTTACTTTTTCGGTTTCACGGCGCTCCTTCACACATCAGACCAAGCACTTCCTTTCCTCTTTATTTGATCGTTTAATTTCACTTCATCGGACGATTGGCTCCTAGCTAACTAGACCTAGCATGGTAATCTGCTTGGACAAACCCCGGCAGGACCTGCTTGATGTGTGTAGCCGAACCCATTGATCTTGGCTTCGGGGTATATAAACAAGTAGTTACGCGGATCGCAAAACGTCTCGAAGCCGGTTGATGAAAATAAGGAGTACCCCGTAACCTACATATATTCCTTTTTTTCTTTTCCTAACTCGGCATGATTGATATACCTCTTGTTTGGGTGTGATATCTGAAAGTTGAAACGTTGATTCCTTTCCGGTGGCCAATAAGGGATTAAATACTGCCGCAGCCCATTCTGATTGGTCCAAGGGGATCAAATCTCTCCATAGGAATTGTGATGGTGCTCCCATCTGTCACTCTCATCACCCGTGATGATCACTTTAGTGTGAATTTGAACAAGACAGAAGGGATAAGAAATACGGAGTTGTACGGAGGGTAGACAACAAGGATACCTGTCAGCCTTAATGACTATTTCTTCGTCATTTATGATCAGTCCTGGTAATCCGTCCGCGCCCTTGCACATGGGAGGTAGGGATTGCCTTGCGGCCCTGTCCCTCATCATGAATGCCCAGCGGCCGAAGATGGGGGGGGTAGGATCTGAGTTAAGGAGCGGCTATTAGTAATTGTTGTTGTTGTCCCACTGCTCGCCGTCCTCGGCGTCTATCCTTGTGATCAAGTTCATCGTTGCAATTCCAACGATGCGGTGAGAATTGCATGCATACGAGGTGCATGAACTCCCAGCAGACATGCCACGTAGAAGTCCATCCCAAGGCAACAAGCACGGCAGCACCGAAAACCGAAGTGTGAAGAGGAATAATAACACCGAAGGGCAGAGAAACAGACTGCTGCAGTGGTACATGTACATTACATACGAAGTACTCGCGTGTGCCCTCCAGCGCATGATGCGAGGAAGATCAGAAGGGTGCAGTCAAGTCCCGGCTTACTTTTTGCAGTTGGGGCTGTTTTGTCTCGCTGTCGCCTGGTTGCTGTTAGTTGTTGGATGAAAGGCTGGATAAGGTTGCGAATGCACCTTCCACCGGCCGCGGGATCGTAACGACGGTTTCGGTAAGAGATCTTAGAAGCGCATCGGGCCCCATCGCGGGATCTGTGGTCATCTGAACAGTCAGCGTCTTGCTTTGCTGGCGTTCTAGGACAAGATCCGGCGCCACATCACCGCCCGAAGACAACGCCAGTGATCGCTACCATTGTTTCTTCTCGCAGATCACAAAGTATCTATGAATGATTGATCAATGACGATGGTGATGTGACGACGACAAGTGTTATTACTATGATCCTTATGAGAAGTTTTTGTGTGTCTTTTGCTATTGATGCACTCGTGACTTCTGCGGCCCATTACATTATTATTATTAAGCATCTACCTAATATTTGACCGCCGTTGAGGCAACCAGGAGACTCAGGAGTCAATAATTCGTGCTCTAAAGAAGCTTGCGCCGAAACCAGCCACGGCTTTACTTAGTCTCTACGCCCCCTTGGTCCAGGCAAAGCACGAAGGACCAAAACGATAAAGTAATACAGAGCTCGGATATATCGTTGGTTCTCTTCCAACCTCGTGGTGTCCCGGATACTGTTTCAACAAGGACTAGCCCACCCCATGACTACCTATAGAGCAGTCTAAGAGCACCCCCTGGTTGTACTATTGCTTTCGGAAAAATCACCATTTGTTTATTTCATTGCTTGAACCATCTCGAGTAACATTCTCAGATTCCATTCATGATCTGGGAACCCGATGATTAAGTGGTCTTCGGAAGCGAGATACCGCGCTGAGCCCCTTCGGTGCCTGCAATGTCCATGCAACTCGCCCTGGATCGCTTTTTGGCAGCTGATTGATGACTCCAAGTTTCTTTCTTCTCCGCCATCACCCACAAGGAAGCTCTGCTTGATACGCTGTTTTGGGCTCTCAAGCTTTTCATCCGAGTTCTTTTTCCGCGACCGGATCAGCCTTCGGCCTTTACCAGCTGATCTCTTCACAATGACCGTGCAGTCAATACTCTTTTTAAAAAATAATCTGTATGGATGATGATGAGGATCCCCGGAACCAACGACCGTCATTCTACTTTCCCCTTAAGTGTACCACTGACGCTATGATCTACGGAGACGGTGACAAGCGTGATCGTTATCTACTCATGAATGATGGGAACTCGATTGGAGCACGGATTTCTAACGGAGCCGCCCATGCCGACAAGGGAACCTATCCATCCGCACACCAAAACGACACAAACAGAAAAAGAGAGTAATAGATAGTGACTAGAGCAGGTACGAACACGAGCCCGCGGAACAGGGATCTCACTTCCACGCGCTGTCCGTGAGAGAAGAGTGTGGTAGTAAAAGTAGAGTACGGAAAGAGACGTGACAGTTTCTTCAGGCCTGCAAGCCGATCGAAGTAACTTATATCATAGTATAGTACATAACTTAGTTATCTACCGTATTAATAATGGATGTTACTGAATAATAACTAGGTATGTATGTAGTATGTATACTTCGTTCCCCCCTAACTTATCATGTCGTATATCGGACCATAGGACCTTTTCCCCCCTGCATCCCGCCCAGAGAAGTCCGGGCCGCGCCGCCACTTCCATCAAAGCTAGGTAGAATTTAGTATTAACTACTACTAACTACATACCGTAGGCATCGCATGAGTCTGTGACTTCACTCCTCCTCACATCGGACGTTCTAGACAGCTGCCATCTCTTCTTCGACGATCGAACATCCCCGTCTTGTCTCGTACGGTCGTACTCCCCCAGGTATATCCAAGTATCACTTGTTTAATAGAGTTATTATTGTACAGGTTATACAACTATTCTAGTATCAAAAGTATCATTTCTCGATCAATAAATAATGATAAAAGCTAACCCATCCCATCATCCCACGCTCCAAGGCACTGCCTAGACTGGGCCTATTCTTTGGGTAATGCTTTATACCTAAAGTTACTCGACTTAAACCGACAGTACCTACCTAGTCTGTGATCTCTCCGATTCTCTCGTTTCAACAACAAATCAAATACATTAGAAGAAAAATCCTTCCATCCACTACCAGAACAATGTGTCGTCAGCCATTCCCGTGATTAATGTCATAACACTGCTAGTGTCCATATCCCCAATTTTTGATTTAGGTCTATACTGTTGCGGCGCCAATCACATTCGACTCCCGTTAATCACCGATCCTAAAGGAACATTCCTCGTCGGGACTAATCGACATTTTGTTTAAGCATTTGCGTGCTTGCAACAGACAAAACGTGAGCGAGTCTTTCCCGCTGGATGACGCTTGAACTATCATACAGATGACAGGAGTACATGTTACGTACTTGTCGTACCCGGTCTGGGTAGGCAGTGACAAACGTATTCCTTCTGGTATACTTCGATTGAAAGCCATGACGGTAATTATATATACTTTTCAGCGAGAGTTATTCAAGTCGTATAGCCCTCCCTCAGTCCCTAGTACTCCCAATTAGAGTAGTATTACCGATTCTATCAAACCATATATATGGTGTTTGATATATCAGGTATTATATTCGTATTCCCAATGTTCATTAAGCATCTAGCATGATCAGACAAGACTTCCCCATTGCATGATGGCTATTGTATGTAAAAATAGATGGATACCAGCTCAGTATTAAGATAGTACATATTGAGTTCGCGAATGAGCAACCTAAGATCATACACCATATATTCATGCATTATAGAAATACATACCCAGGTATATATATATTCATCTATTGTTCTGTTATCGTACTGCTGTATATATTTATGTAGGTAGGATATTTGCTATACTGCACATAAATTGAGCTATAGACGCTCGACTATTAGAGATCCTGATATATATATATATACAGTTACTGTAATACGGTATGTTCATATGAGTATGAAGTGCTTTGAAAAGGCCATGTACACTCAAACAAAGGGTCCATATCAATAATAACTCGAACTCAACCGATCCTTGCCGTCACATGTGACTAGGACAGTAAAATAACAAGGGAGATCCAGCTTAGATTCTATACCTTGTTGAAAGCAACCCATGACATGTTCTAGAAAAATAAAGATAAGTCCAGGATCAGACTATCCATGCCGTCGGTGACAGCTATGTCCAGCATTCATGTATGCACATACATAGATAGAATAGCTAATGTAAGTGATAGGGACTAGTTAAAACATGAATTTCAATGGGGACTTTCATTCTATCTTGTTTAGGGGTCATGAGATGCTGTTAAGGGTCTCTTGCTTGCTGGATGCAGTGGACAGGGAAAGTCTCCTAGAATTTCACGGAAATAAAGGCTAGGGAGGCAATTGCTCAGTTTAGCCATTTTTATAGAAGATTTTCTGGTTGTGCCGAGTGACGCCAATTCTTTTGGACTGGTATTTCGGATGTGACATCTCTGAGTTGTGGCAATCTCATCGTTATATCGTCACTCGATCGTAGCTTGAGATTTGAATGAATGGGTATGAATTAATGATTCTAATTTATATGTATCCTTCCTTCAGAGAGCGGGCAACCTGGCTTTCATGGCCAAGAGAGCAGTACACTGGATATGTTACTCATTCTAAATCCAAGATGGAAATGCCAGGGTTTCTACTTATACATGCATTTCTTCTTTTCATCATGATCTACTCGGAGTTCTTCCCCCCGTTTATTAGCTTCCACGCGTATATCGGCATCGAGATGGATATATTCCTCTTTTCGATCGTGTCCTGGTACTACTGGCTTCCTCCGGGTGAGATTAGACAGCCACGGGTCCCAGAATTCCTTTGCCAATGTTTCCTCCCTACATGTATATAGAGTAAGTAATAAGGACAGGGAGTGCCAGGATTGAGATACCAGCATGTGATTCGCAGGGGCACAACAATTGAAACAATAGTGCGGGAGTTTTTAGAATGTCGACCTCAATAGAAGGTTGTATTAATATCGGAGGAAAACCCATTGCTTGTATATTCTGAGCTTAACTTAAATTGACCGAGGCGTTTCTAGCACTGACAGGAAGCAGGGCAATGGCCTTGAGGTCCGCTTTGAAAAGCCTCCAGCCTGGCCATGCACATGAACCTTTAACATGAACCTTTAACATGGAAGAGAAGACCCCCGAAAAACTCTAGGATAGACCTGGGTGTTATTAGAAGGAATTTGCCTGTTGTTGCTTCAGGGATCGCATAAACGGGCTGCAGCGCTCCTAAACCTAGATCGTCTTGTGGGATTATCATCGCGAAACAAGCAAGGAACTAACAGCAAACAATAACTTTTCACCATGGATGGGTCTTAGCTTAAATTTCATGTTGCTTGCTTCAAAGCCATAGGTGCATTATGTGCTTCCTAAATATAGATAACCATAACGCATTCCTGAGTTCAAAGGCTTTGCCAGAGAGGTCTGTTCTGTATTTATTGAAGTAGAAGCCGATCGTCACTAGGACGTTGTAGTATAAGGAGGTCAGAGGCCGATCGTCACTAGGGTGTTGTAAGGTGTGAACATAACCAGGAAACATTGAATTCTCTGCCTTAAATGGCATTTTATTACCGATCTTCCATTGATGTATAGCACCACGGAGCGTTCGGCATGATCCAATTGCAAGGTCGCTTTCCGAGCAAATAAGTACTGTGATAGGTCATATCTGCCTCAATTTAGGTAGGTAGGCATTTTGCTGACATTCTAGGCGTTTGTCGGTCGTTTATTTGCGGTAAATCAACCATTAGCTTTATTGTTGCCACATGATTTTTGGTGTACACGAAAACATCAAGGGCCCCATCGGAGTTGTATCTGCTATTATTTATATATAACTTGGTTTATTATAATATATTTCTTAGCATCTGGTATACGAATGAGTACTTTCCTTCAGGTTCAAGAGTCATGAGCCTCTTATTGACAACCTCGGAAAAGCCACTCAAAAAAGTAATTGTGGGGATTAAATAAATAGCCTTCTTCAATGTGACTCTGCTAGTTGGAACAGCATGGCGTGGTCAAGTCAGGGGGTAAAACTCTTGTGGAATGGACACAGCCTTGGCTAAAACCATTGGATCAATGTGACATCAAGGGGGAAGGATGCAAGTGATAGTGCGTTTACCAGCAGCAACCTATGATAATGCCATGTCAAATCCTTGCGAATTAGAGGGGGAAACAGCACAGTAAGCAGTTTCAACCTACACTTTTCTTTGGCCCTCATATCTCAGCTATGCACCAAAATTATTGTGGTTGATGCTATTCAAATCCTAGTGAACTATAAATACATCCCGTGTGTCTAGCAGAACTCCAACTTTTCATCGTCACAGATGAATAGGCTCTGTAACTTCCACATAGGAAAGCATGAATTAGGTTGATTGTTTTGACGAATGAAAGGTTCTATGTTGTTTAAATCCTTACATCGCATAAGTGGAGCACCGTTAATGCAATTTATTTATGAAAGCTCCATCCTGGAAACTAGAAGTCATTCTCATCATCACCCGCAATGATGACACTGTTGATCTATTATTTGTGTTAGTATCATGAGACTATCCATTACTTTTAGAAGAGATGGTTACCTTCAGAACCATTCTACAGAGTTGTGTGGCAAGCAAAAGCTGCTGGCGTTTCCCAATGAGAGGGTCGATAACAAAATTTTTACTCATGTCTTAGTTCACAGCATTAACATTTCTATTCTTCATAGCAATTGTGCTGGTATAACTTACCGTTATCGCCAGTCAGCATGCAATCCACACCGAGTCTTGAATTGTTCTCTTTTATTTGTTGTGATTTAATAGAGGCGAGAGTTTCAATTGGACTCAATCCAGAGTTCTCTGCAAGCGCCATAGGGATAGCATCCAGTGCATCGGCGAAGGCTCTCATAGCATATTGTTCTATTCCAGGGCTCTATATTATATTATAAGTTAGTGGAAAGCCCAAGCTTAATGAAAGCTCAATACAGACCTTTACGGCGGCATCTTCAACGGCCAAGGAGCATGCAATTTCGGCTGCACCACCGCCGTATACAATACGGTTATCTCGCACCAAATTGCGTACAACACAGAGAGCATCATGTATCGATCGCTTAGCCTCATCGATGATCTATCATAAAATGGTCAACGAATACAAAGGATATCCTTAGGTGAGGGGAATCCTGACCATCTTGTTGCTTCCCCTAACGAACACGGTCACTGCACGACTATTTGCACACTCTTCAATGACGAGCATCTTTTCTCTCGTAGTACCGAACGCCATTTCTCGAACTAAGCCTGCTGTGCCAAGCTTCTCTGGGCTCAGATCTTCAAATCGTGGCACAATTCTTCCATTCGTAGCGATAGCAATCAATTCTATCTCAGGTCCACCAACCCATCTAACAGCAGGCAATTTGTTTTGAAGAAGTAAGTGGTTTGCTTCATCGTCGAAGCCCCATTGGCAAATAACAAGATTCGCCCCGGCCGCTTTCAGTTGCTGAACCATTTCTGTAAACTTATCTTTTTCGTACGTTTGAAGTCTCTGAAATTCATCAACTGTAGAAATGTCAAGCTTGTGTTTAGTTTTCGGCTTTGGGGGTTCAAATGGGCACGTTAGAATTGCCAGCTTCGCATTCCTGACCTCACCCGGCATTTGAGGATGCGAGAAGTCTTTGTCAACAATGACGCCTTTGACAAGAATGGAGTCCTCAAGTGTACCGCCCACCTTGCCGTCAACTTTGATCAGCTCAAAATCAACGTCCTTTCGATCAAGATCGGCAACGGAAAGCACCGCGTCAACGGAAATCTTTGCAAATTGATCGTGAGATTTCGAGACTCTTCATCTGACAGTCAGCGTGTATTCCCCAGGAACTCAAGGTAACCATACATCTTGCTCCCTAGACTCGTTTTCGCAACTTTGATCAAATTCTCAGTATCATCCTTACTGAACTTGATCTCATCACTGATCTCGTCAAGTTGGGAGACGGCGATTTCGCATGCTTGGTCGTAACCATCTGCAATTCTGATTGGGTGAATGCCTTTGTCAATCAATTCAGAAGCTTGTTCTAATAGGGCAGCGGCCAACACGACGACACCAGTGGTTCCATCGCCTATTTCCTCATCCTGGGATTTTGATAATTCAACCAATAATTTGGCGACATTATTTGAAATTTCCATCTTATGTCCATTGATGATTGATCAGCATGGTTCCAAGGTTCGAATGGCCCACCAGACAAACCTGAGAAAGGATGGTAGCTCCATCATTTGTAACTGTAATGTCTCCATCGGGGGAAATCAAGATTTTATCTAGCCCGCGCGGACCCTGCAATACCGTTTCAGCTTTATCCCATGCTGCGAGGTGCTTCCAGCAGTACCAGTGATGTCTTAACAATATTCGCGACGGTCTTGGCAGCGACGATATGGGATTTCACGGCATCGGTGCCATGTTGTCTCTTTTTCTTGCCTTGGCTTTACTGGGATGTTAACGGAGGCCTAGGGCTCTCTGCATAAATTATGGGGGTTGTTGCTAGGAGGAGTGCGCACTCTCGAACGATGATAAAAGGTCGGCCTTGTTCATCTTTCATGACCGCAGCTGACGATGAAAGTTAGACCTGACAGGGCATATCGACAGCAGCACGTACCTTGAGACATGTCAAGCTCTGTGATAGTAGAAGTTACTACTTAGCATGCCTACGATGAAGGGTATCGAACATACTCATTGCCATTTTAACGGTAATTTGCCGTGCGGCTGCTTCAGAACACAATCAAAGCTACTATCGATAGAAGTTGGAAGACGGCACAGAAGCTTGTATGCGGATTCTCTGAAAAGAGCTTTAGAAAATATGTTAATAATGTTGATTATTGATTATTTATTTTTGTTTTTTTTTTTTTTGATGAGGGGAGAATCCAGGTTAGGCTAGTGACGTTCTTACCAAACGCGGTTTAGCTTCTGTAACGTTAAATGATTTACACGGGTCGCTTTTATTGAGTCGCGAATAATAATGGCACCAGCGCGCCTCATCACTCGACGATCTGAATCTCGTCTTCTTGCGCTCGACTCTTTCTTCTTATTCACATTGTTGAAGTTGGTGCCTTTCTATAGCACCAGGTCTCCTAACATTGCTATTTAAATATCATGGAGACGTCTGCTGAAACAATACGGGGTAAGCAGAAAATTGTACCGCTACTTGTGCTTCAGAGTAATTCGCAATTTCCATTGTTCTGCTGAATGAATTAACTTGCGCTCAACAGCGGCGGATGTGTCCGAGGATGAGTCTACGGGCGATGTGATTCCTTTCAAGAACTCCGAGGTCAAGAATGGCGACGGCGGTGTCCAGAAGCGTGTCATCCCGAGCGATGAAGAGACCGAAGAAGAAGGTAGTGATGACGTGTAAGTACAAAAATATATGGTTTCCGCGGCCCAATGGCTGACAAGTCCAGATACGTTGTCGAAAAAATAGTAGGACATGAATTTAAGAAAAACGTGAGTTATTGAAATTAGCAGCTCAAAATTCAATTGGCGCATTTACGCTAATAATTTGAATATTAGGGGTCATTATTCCTCCAGGTAAAGTGGAAGGGTTATGATCAACCAGAAGATCAGACATTAGAGCCGGAGGATAATTTGCTGTATGGTTGATTTGATCGGACAATTCTCACCTTCAACTATGCTTACTTCTACTTTCTAGCGAAGGTGCAAAGGAAGTCCTCGATGAATATTTTCAGCGCCTAGGAGGGCGACCACAACGGCCCGAGAAGTCGGTGCGGAAACGCAAGTCAATGAGTGAGACACGAGCAACCTCGGAGAAGACGGTTGTGAAGAAACCAAGGAAATCGGTGGGGACTGATGGGACAGAGGCGGAAGATAGATCAACGCCAGTGAACTGGATCCCAAAGGGCAAGAATTGGGAAAAAGAAGTCGCAGAAGTCGAAACTATTATACGCGATCCAGAAACTGGCGGTCTGATGGCCTATCTAGAGTGGGCGGATGGCAAGAAATCCCGTGTATTGATTGAACAATGCTACGAGAAATGTCCCATGAAAGTAAGTCATGCATTTATCTTGTAATTTGGTTTCTTCCGCGTGTGGAGAAATGCTCACTATCGGGCAGATGCTGCGGTTTTACGAACGACACCTGTAAGTCTCTTGCTTTACTGAATCGGAAACAGGTCTCCAGCAATGGCATGCTAATCAGGGCAATAGCGTCTTCAAAGAAGGGTGAATGTTGATTTCGTGACGTAACTCTTGCTTTTTCGATTTTTTTTAGGAGTTACATATTGCCTTCGCGTTCATTCAAAGGGAAGCCAACAGAGGGGAGGGATCTACTAGGTCATGGAATTACTGTGATCTTCCTAGGGTTTAGCTCTCTCCTTCGCTGTAACGGCCTTCCAAGTCATCTATTGCATGGGCAGTTAACTCGGTGTCTCGGCTCTGTTCAGCTCTCATTTCTTATATTGCCTGATAATCCATACCCCATTTATTGTTTGACAAAAATTCGAATCCTGTGACGGCGTAGCATGGTGACAATTCCGGTATCATTTATTTGTCGATCGTGCTTTTATAAGACGCACCAGAACTGTGTAATTCCTATCGTTGCGCGGCTATAAGATAGATAACAGCCGGATGGCGGTGCTATCTATCATTGAATTGATTCCTCAAGTATTGTAGCTCTCACCATCTTAAGATACTCACACCTTGCATTGTAATGATCTGCTCCGTGTTTCTTGAGCATACGACCGATTTTTTCCCCATCCTCTTCTAAAGCGGCGTCATCCTCTAGAGTCCATACCCCTCGTATGTTTCGAGGGATTTCATTCCTATAAACCATATGGCTAAGAACCCTATCGGCCAGACCAGGATCCATAGTGGCGCAGCGGAGCGCTTTGATAGCCTGCTTCTCGTTCCTGGCCCTGCCCGATCTAACCCGATCGTCAATCCAGTCATCGATGGCTTGGACAGTCGCGGCATTGTAATCGCTGGTGTCGCCTTGAAATTCTCTCTCTGAAGATTGACTCGGGTCCGAGAAAGGAAGCCTTGTCGGGTTGACCAGATTTTCTTCTGTCCCCGCAAATGACCTGTCGGTGGTTTGACTGTTGGGGCTTAGGGATTCTTGAGTTTCGGGATCTTGTGTTGCGGTTTCAAAAGCATCTGAGTTGCTGCTCTCACTCGCGGTTTCTTGAGATACTTGAGTAGTGACTCTGCCTGGGATTTGATTAGAGCTCGGTATAGTCTTTTCTGGTTCCGAGTCAATGGCTTTCCGTTTATAAACTGGCGGCCGGTCGGCGTGTGGGGGTAGATTCATCAAGACATCATCCCCCGAGCCCCGTTTCCGTTTCCTAGAGTTCTGCTCAGTCATCATTTTTTTGCTTTCTAAATTTGGTCTAGACCTGTCTGCCCAGTCCCTGGCAGATAGTCTGCAAGTTTCAGAATTTGCGAGTTGCGGCGCTAGTTGTTTATTAGGGCTTCGATTTGAAATACCCCGTGCTTCACCCTGTAGCATTGGTGAGAGAGGCCCTGATGTTGACTGAGGTGATGGAGCTGAATTTGATATGGTTGTAGGTGCCTCGCTTTGTTCCACAAATATATTCTCAGGTTGAGTAGCTAACTTATGTCCTACCTCGTTTACAGTCTCTTGGTCTAGTCTCCCGCAAGGTGAGTTAACCGTAGGAGGCGTTTGCTCTCTCGTATCGATTCGAACCAAGGCGCTACTCTTGTTACGTTTTGCCCGCTCAGTTGCTTGGTGAGTAGTTGTGGGAGCGGTCGCTGAAGGGAGTGAGCCGGGGCGAGGGAAGCCGCGAACCCTTCTCAAGTAACGGTTTCTCCACGACTGATAGGTGTGGTGAGGGTACTGATCTCATCAGCACTCCGCCTGGCGAGCATATTGGGATCGGGAAAACTGAACCTTTTCCTCGAGCAATTGATAAGGTAGATTCCCTCCTACGGAGTCATGGCGTTCCTCGTATGGCCACAGCCAATCCCAAAGGATTTGGTCGTCCTCAATGGTGAAAGCCTGTCTATGCTTCCTGGTCGGAGCACCGTGGGCGGCAGCTTTTCTGGATGCCCCAACCCGATGTGCTTCCAGGCTCTCGAGCCTGCCATTCCGGATCGACTTTTCCACATATTGATATGAGTATCTAAAGAGCACAATCAGCTGACGATTACGCGAAGTGTTCCAAAAAGAAGAGTTAAGCTCCGGAGGGGGAAACATACGAATTAATGGGTGGGTCTTTTTTTGCATGGTCCGCGAGCTTGATGTCTGCGTGCTTTTCTTGTTCAACGACCGTACCGCTATTGTTCTAAAGGAGCAGTGAATTGAGAAGAGTTATCGAGGCCGTTTCCAAAGACATTTGAAAGTATATATATGATTACCTTGATATCTTCTATAAATCTGCCTCGTTGGGGCACATTGCGTGACAGCCAGAACTTCTTCCCCTCAAACAGGGTGCCGAGTGCACCATTGGGATTCACGCCCCTGTACACTATATCTGCTGTTGCCATGAATTCTGTATGCGAATAGGTAGAGTATTGATCCGCAGGTTGAGATGCGCCTGATGATTTGATCCTAGGAGACTGACTTAAAGGCTAGTAAATGTATTTCAATCAGCATTGTATTTCCCATTAGCATATAAGAATTGTGCCTTGCTCGAGAGAGCGATTTCTTCCCTATTCTATACATGTGTACGTAGTGCTGTATCACTTGCTAAGTATGCACAGACCAGACTATTCCCGGTCCGGTTTGGCGTCTCCGGCCCTGGCGCTAATGACCATCAGGGAACAGTGGATTTCTATCGCGCGCAAGCAGCAAGTAACTAGCACAAAATAATTACTACAGCATAGTATGGGATAACTAATAAATATCTAAATATAATATAATAAAATAGCTCCTTCCAGGTTATCCCCACCGTTGAAATCTCGCGATGAATGCCGGAACCCTCTGCCGGATCATCACCTCTTTTCGTAAGTGACTACCGTCGTTTTAGTGAATGTAACGCCCATGCATGACCCCCTATGCCTATCAGTCAATCAACGTCAATGTAAATATATATAATATATAACTAGTTATAGGTATATGTATATAGTTGTCTTGTTATATTGGATCGGATGATGGAAGATTGGGATACACAAGTTAACCTATCGGACATCACCAATGTAAGTGGCATGAGTTTTGAATATTATTCTATTGTTGGTATCTACCATACTTTATCCTACCTAGTAGCTACCTATTACGTCTCTCCCCATATCTAATAGTTCTTAGCTATTAGTATCACTTCCCCTTATAGCGAAGTCTTAAAGTTGAGGCCATCGATACATATTAGAGGCTCGACGTCACGGTAAGCGTCAGATTTGGTTCTCATTGAAGGTAATGAATCACCCGACAGGATGAGAAGCGCTGCCATGAAGCCGAAAGCCGAATACTTGACCCTCTTGTGGTATAGAATACCCGTTATGCCGCCCACGAGACCTCGACAAGGCGAACCCGATCTCACGGTAATAGTGGAAGGGGAGGAGCTGGCCGCAGTGGCCACAGTGGCGCAAGAGGAGGGTCCATACAGAAGCCATAGCCACGCAAGAAGTTATCGCAGCTAGACAAGATGATGGAGAGGATGGATGGACTTCAGCGAGAGACGAAAAATATGGGATAAGGTAAAGGAAAGGAATACTCCGTCTGGCACATTGGCCGTAATGTGTTTTTCACGCTTGTATTAAAATAATAAATCATTTAGCGGAGTGTCGCTATCCTATGGTGGCGGACACTTAACACCTATCACTTTATGGTGGTTGACAGCCCGACACAACCATCACAAGATATTTCAAATATGACTCTATCTTATGAAAGAACTTGACAACACCGATTCATATTCGAAAGAATACCCAAAGGGAGAAGCGTAGTACGCCTGGTAATTGTTTGGACATGACATGTGGATCCACTATCCTTATGGCCGTACTCTTCTTTCCACCTACAAAATCCAGGAGTCTACTCTCCACCTTGTCCTTCGTCTGCGTCGCGGTAGGCAGATTTGTAAGTTGTGGTGCCTAGCACATTTTGTCTATGTAAAGGCCAAATGCTAATTATTCTCGCAATCATCCTCACTGGGAAGATCATCAATACAGTCAAATAACCAACAATCCTTTTTATCGGAATCGTTCTCAAACGCCCGAACAGTGCTAAATGACAATCATCGGAAGGAAGTGGAGACGATATATGACAGCCATCGAAAGCACCGGGGGGTGATACGTGGCTATCAAAAGGACCTGAATCAAACACAACTCCTCGAAAAAATTACCATGAGTGTGAAGTTGAAGGTGAGGTATTCCCACCCACCCTAGCCCCTACGAATACTTCTGCATAGATGGGCTTGTTTGTTGGATATAACTATATAGAGCGCATACTAGGCGGTAGAAAGGGGGGAAGTGACGAAAGGGGTTAAGGGCGTCCAGGCCTGTCTTGATGTCATCGCTAAGAGGCCTGGTTCTCAGGCAATTCTTGGCGAGATAACAAAGGAGGGGCGGCTACCCTTAGACCTCGTCTCAAAGTATGCGTATCGCAACGAGCCAGAGATCACTATCTGGTCCCAGTTTACCAAGGGAGAATGCGCTGCACCAATAGCAGTTTTGAAGTATCAGGAAAAGTGGGAGAGACCCTTATATTGGACGATTGAGGATGCTGGAGCTACAAAAGCTGCACACGTTGATGGTGGATGAGTTATAGGGGGTACGACAAATACCATTCCATCAAGAAATCAGAGTGGGCTGTGAACTGTATCATAGGCAGTTAGATAAAGGCAAGTAAAAGCAAAATAAATCAAGGTGAGAAGGCATTTAAAGTAAGGTTGGTATTTAGCTCGTAAGTAGACCCTGTCGATATAACTCCGCGACTATGGATTCGGACCACTGATCTACCGATTCTTGGTGGTATTTAGGAAGCATGTGGTAGTTTAGACTCTCTTCGGATATAGCCTGAACTACGCTACTGTGGATTCCGGTCACTGATGGCATTCATTGCCCTTGAGTTTAGAAAGCAAGTGAACGTGAAGTAATTATCATTGCAGATTTATTAATGAGATAATAAACAAATTAAAGCCTCAGCCTGAGAATTGAGATAAGCATGAGACACGAAAAAAAGGTCAGATTTCTAATCAGACTTCCAACTCAGAATCTGATATCCTTGGACAAGTCAAAAACAGTGCACTGCAACCATTTCGCAGGATATGACAGCTGGTGAAGAAAGTAGTACGGTAGTAGACCGAATGAAGCCTGAGGGAACTAGGTGAAAAGCTCCATAGCCAACGGTAAAGTAGGCTCAATTCATTACAACTGTTTGGAGCGCCCACTGATATTAATAAAGGAATACATTTAAGTCTCAATACATTCCTATCACCCCAAGATTGATACGGGTTTAATGGCGGAAGAGAGAATTCGATAGAAAACAACACCCACTTTAACATTTCGGGAAATATGTGGAGGTGGCCTCATCACGAAGTCACAATAAAGACTATAGAACGGTATACCTTGACGGTTCAATGAGAATTTTAAGTAGGTTAGCAATATCTCAACCTTAGCACCAACCACCAGGTGTAACTTATCGAGATGAGGTAGATAAAAATCGACCGAAATCTCAATATTTTTCGGTATCGCCTGAACAGACACGGCTTTCGGCGAAGACGAGCTGAGACAACAGCCTGATAATGATATCACTTTCGACTATGATATTATATCAGAACTTAGGTTGAACCAAGACCAGCCTCTCGCGGTCGGTGTTCTCGTAAGCTTCGGTTCCTCGAGCTTTCTCTTCGACAATACCAAAATTAATTAGTATGCGATCAGACTTCAAGTAGCTACATTCCCCCCAAGCTAAGCGGTAGATTATCCCAAGAGAGAGCCAAACAAATTCCACATAAGAAATTGTTCAAGCCAGTACATGGAGTATGGAAGATCGATGACTCCGACAGTACACAAAGTGATATAAACTACTAGGGCAGATATGGGGCTTCTGCATTCCTCTGACATCGTTAATCACTGGAGAGCTTGACTCTGCCGATTGACATGCATAAAGCCAGATATTCCAGACGATGAATTATTAGAGGCTATGAGGCGTCTCCAGAAAACCGGAATTCCACCAGTAGATGTATCAAACATTCTACATCAAGGGGCATGGTTTTGCTATCAAATACTCTATCGCATCAGCTGTAAATCCAGTAAAACTAGCAATATCTTCTTGGACCCCCATCACTTCGTGAATGGAGATATAACATCCTTGGTCACATTCGTGGAGGCAGATGTCTCATAAGCGTGGGTCTTTATATCAAACGTCAGCTAGGGTTGTCATTTTCGGTTTCAAAGAATGTAGCACCTATTGTGAAGGCAGTCAGAAGCCGTGAATCATTGGAGACGATCCTACTTCGCTAGGTGAAGCAGTGTGCCTTATCTCGGATGATTTTTGTTCTGCCTTTGATTTTCTCGTCAAGAACTCTGAAAGACCTGAAGGTTTTCCTGGAATTAATGCCCACGAAGAGTTCCGTCAACCTTATCCGTGGTTCTTTCACGACCGTCGACAGGGTTCTATCATGGAAAAAATAAAAGGGCTTATAGAAAGGTATCGCCTACACATGAATATTTCCTTCAAATACATCAACAGTGACATAAACGTATTCCCTGTTGTGTGCACGGCCCTACGAGATACACCCCGCATCACCACGCTCACAGTAACTTCAAAAATTCATAGCTCCGTCAAAATGAGGCTGATTGACAAGGGATTGAATGATTTGAGATCCCAGGAAGCGCCAAACATCAAGGCCACTGCTGAAAAATGGAATATCAACCGTTCTACACTCTCAAGGAACCCCAATGCCAAAACAAAGCCCTACCATGAGGCAGGCAGGCTAAACAAGTGTAAACTGTCGCCAGCCCAAGAAAGGGTTCTTATCGATTACATTAATGAACTGTCGATTCAGGGCATTCCGCCTGTAATACAAACGGTCCGGAATTTTGTTTTCGATATCGCCAAAATTCGAGTGGGAAAGAACCGGCCCAGAGACCTTGTCAAGTGCCATAGAGACAGGCTTGATTCCGGCTTCTTAAAGATGACGGATCTATGTCGTCAAATATAGACTTCATTTTGAGGAGGCTTGTGCTTCGGAACTGCTTTTGGATCATGCTAAGGAATCGATAGATTCGGAAAAAACTATACCAGTATGAAGTCCATGAAAAAAACACCTATAATATGGACGAGAAGAGATTTCTCATTGCGCAGTCCTTCGGAAGCTTAAGAGAGCCTATTCGAAGCAAGCCTTTCACCAAGGTTTACTCTCTGGAGCAGGCCATGATGGTAGCCGGGAATGGATTACATGCATAGGGTCAATTTGCATGGATGGTTCCTGGATTCCCCCAACATTGATCTACCAAACCCAACTGGGGACGGTAATGGATACTGAAAACGGCGGAAATCGTAAATGCGTTTCGAAAATGGAATTGAATGTTACCTGGGATTATGATGGAAACTTCCAGAGAACTTCCATACCCTCCGGTGCCAATTCATACTTATCTAATTTCAGGATTAAATGTATATATCCATTTAACTATGCAGATTCTGGAGTCAAAGAATATTTTGCTGCTAGGGCGGGGAAAATTCTGGACCTCTCGCAAAGGGTTCGTATCCTATACAAGATGGAACTTCAATCATACGGAGACTTTTGTGAGTGCACACATTCAGCCACTATAATACGTCTATACTTGATAGAGCTCGGTTTGCTTTACTTCAGAGGAGTACAAGGTTTATAATTGATGCTACAACATACAAGAAGATGCACCGAGACGGTTCCGGAAAAAAGGTTAGCTTGACTGATGAGCTGGGCAAGGATGCAAATGGAAAGAGATGAACCTCCCTAGAGATGAATTTTTTTCTTCTCCTTTCCCCAACAATATACGGCTTCAACATTGACGAGAAAATAAATGAAGTATCCATATAAAAGATTTCTCTTTTTGAATCCCCTTCATTTGTCAACTTGGTAAAAAAAATGAATAAACCTCCTTATCGGACATACACATGATGTTAAATGGGAAAGAGAGGCCTTAAAGGGTCTTGCTATTGATGAGAGAACTAAGACACTTATCAAAGCCCTTGTCACTACTGAGATTACCGCTAGAAAATCAACCGATTCGATAAGTGGAAAAGGGAATGGGCCGATATTGCTACTACAGGGGCACTATGATATTGATTTCCTAGAAGATGCCTGTAGGCTAATGACACTGACCGCTGAAAGGCAATTTCTGTATCTACCAATGTCGTATATTAAAAACTCTTGCGGCCGAGGAGCCTAAAGGAAGGATATGCAGCGAAACGCCGTGGTGCTTCCCCAAGTTAACTGATCGTTCTATCATTGGGTTTGTAACGGCATTCCCACGAGTGCTTTGATGGTAAGCCATCTTAAAGAGCTAAAAAGATTGATCCTCATTCTTGCAGGTATCCTGATCCTCACTAGCAATCGTGTGAGAACTTTTGATGAGTCCTTCAAATCCCGAACTCAGCTCACATTACATTATAAGTCCCTTACCGAAGCCTAGAGAAAAGAGGTCTGGGAGATCTTCGTAGATCGATCGGCTAACTTAAGAACACAATAACATCGATGCTGATGTCTGCAAAGCCACGTGGAAGACCTAGCTAAGCATAATATAAATGGAAGGCAAATTTGGAATGTGATAACCACGGCGCAGTAGCTGGCATATGATAAGAACAGGTTCTTAGATTTCAAGCCCTTGGAAGATGTGATAGCTGTGTTGGGGAAGTTTGATGACTATTTATTTAAGAAGTTGAATGATGGTATTACGGACGACGAACTGGGTCCACCAGATGGGACTAGGTAGGCATACAGCAGAATTTGCAGTAATCTTAAAGACCTTATTTTCGGGGTTTTGAGTGCAGGAACTTATCTATTGAGAATCAATTTGCTTATTACAAGACTTTTTTAGATATGTAATCTGTTGTGATGCCGATACACTGACTCCATTCATATCTGAAAGTTCCTGAGGTGTAGCAAAGGGGCTGAAGGTATAATCGGCCTGATCCCGAGTCTAGCTCTTCACACCTTTTTTCTTCTTCTAGCTTGTACCCATGTTGTACAGTAGCTGTCATAGTTAAGTCCTTCCCACAATTGGGCTTCCTTCTGTAGAAGCAACCGGTTTAGAGAATGAGAATCCCTATTGCAGCGGTTAGTGTACGGCTACACGCTAAGTTATGAGGAGAAGTAGAATATACTAACCATTAATGAATTAACCATGTATGTACTATACATTAGAAAAGTTTTGCATCGCTCTCAGATACATTTGTCATATTGCATTTCCCAAGTTGATACAGCCATAATCTTTTTTATTGTATGCATATGTCCCGTGCGCCAGTGTCAGACGATTCATCGTGAGTCTGAGGGCTTCATCAAATAGCAGTTGCAGGTATATAGCCCTCCCCGGATCATAAAGGAAGTTGTGGCACATGTACAATCAAATCAAGACCCTCAAAAATAGCTCGGGGATTAAATAGTGAGCAATCCGATTCTTAGAGACGATGATAGGATCAGTGTGGTGCGGTCCTACTATTCTATGTAAATTGATAGGGACGCCACAATTTAACCGCTTTAGAAGACACACAAAGTTACAAGTGCTGAAATAGTCTTCTACTCACCGCCTACATATTATATATGTGCTATCATAGCTTCGCTTAGTGCTCTAGATAGATCTATCGATGTTCTCCTCAGAGCTTATCTCTCAGCACAGCCGACGAGATGTTTAAACATCTCGAGTCAGTGTTTTTAGACCCTAACTGACGGTCCGACGCCCGTAGGAAATTCCGGGCAATAGCGATGAAACCAACCGATAAATATCACGACTTCCTCACAGAATTCCTATATTTGGCCGGCGAGGCGGAGATCCCCGAGTCGGAATATGTGGAGGAGCTTTTCGAGAAACTAACATGGGAACTCCGCAAGATGGTGGCGTTTTTACAAGAGTCCGCGTTTGAGGGGTTCTCGAAGCATTGCTCAACTGCATAAATAGCCTGCAGTAGGAGCGCGAAGACCATCTTCTTGGGCTATGTATGCGCGCCAGCATTCCAGTATTCTCCTACAGAATAGGACGACGAATCCGGTCGAAAGCTGGCATAGAAGTCTCAAGTTATGATCTTCGGAAATGGAGTCTTCAGGGCATTGGACCGCGTCATACAAAAAGTTTACTAAATGGCTTCAGCGCGCAAATGAGAAGAAGCGAGATTAAATTCATTGTAAATTTCGCGGATCTGCCTATGCTTCGTAAATTCCCTTACCCAGTTCAACAGCTTATTCTTCCTGAATTCCGGGCCGTTATGTGTGATGATGATGAGGATATACCACTAAATCCACTTGCAGATGATTCAATATGCCAATGCCTCTTCTACCCAAAGTGGCAGCTGCTATGCTGTCGTATCCTAAAACAGGAGAAAATCATCGGAGGACTTTTGACTGATGGGTATCGGGAGCGGTGGTGCTTCGAGTGGAAGGAGTCCGGCTTCGAAACACATGAAGGAATAACGCTGGATTACATGAATAAGGGGGTGGACAAGGAGATAGGCGCGCCAATACGCCGAAAGCTTGAGATTCATGAGGTCCTCAACAGTCTTCTAAGCCGCTATTATGATCTTGAATCCTCTACTGCAAATTGGTCAAAAGAGCAGCAAGATGAATCTATCGGGGCATGGATTAAAGCATTGAATGTCACAACTGGCGATCTGCGCAACCAAGCTGTTGGTCGGCCAAAAGTGTATCTCAACCCTGAGAGCTAAAATGCCCTTGCAGACTCGCAGGGGCAAACTGCTCAGGCACCGTTAACAGCCTTGGACCAGCAACTAAAATTTTAGTGTTGCGCTATCTCATTAGCGTGTCGATAATTGCGATACCCCTTCCAGTCTTCAGTCCCGCTTCTACTTAGAGTATGTCACCCCTCATGGCAAGTGCTCATCGTCAATGCCTTCCCAACGCATGCTAACATCCTCGATCATAGCCACCCGACCTACATTCTACCTCCTTTCTCCCATGTGTGTCTCACCTCGGCTTCGCAACTCTTCCAGTCTTCAGTCCTGCTGTTTCTATGGCAATGCTCATCGACCAATGGTAACATACATGATCATAGCTACCTAACCTGTGCATGAGGTCCCTAATGGATCGTGTTCATTCCGAAATGTTTCACGATTAGAGTTGCAAAATTAGTGTCAATAAATGCGAAGCCATTTGCTCTAGTTTCAACTAAAGCCTTAACGGCAGCTGAATGTCCGTTCTTTACTACCCGAGTACGCATGGTAAAGCTCTTACTTTCTCGTCCTAGTGGCTCATGTGAATTTAATCTATTCAGGTTGATGCTAGTATTGCCTAGGATGGAGACTTTCCCCAGCCTTATTCATTTCCCGACTCCAACTCATTGTCCGAACTCTCCGAGGTCCGGATCTGTTCAATTACTTAACAGCAGGTGCCTTCTCTCCTTCCTTGCAGTTCTTCGCTATATGTCCTTTCTTTCCACACTTGAAGCAGGGCCCGGTCCTCAGTCGTCTTCGCTGTTGCGCGGTGAGTTGCGGCCGTTGGGTGGGATTTGGTGTAGTAGCTGAACGTTCTGGTGACGAAGACTTCGATTTTCCATCCCGCTCACGATTGCGGTCCGTGTTGCCCCCGAAGTCTTTCTCAATGCACTTTATCTCCTTTTTATCCATTGCTGGAATGCGGGCCATAAAATCCTTCGCATTGTAATCATTCATCCAAGGGTGTGTAAATTCCCCTGCCATACACGATAGCATCTTCATATCACATACTGGAGTAAAGGCACCACTCTCCAAAGCAGGCCAGGGTTTAAGTGTACAGCCTGGAATACCCGCTATGCTAGAATGCTCAAGGTCTATTAGATGAGACATGTCGTTCTCATCTTGATGACATTATGTCAGCGGAAATTGCGATGCACATACTCTAGGTTATGAAGAAAACCCAGGCCTTTTAAAATATCGCGAAAAGCGTGTTTAAGATAGGCCGTCAATATAAACAGAATAACCGACCGGAGTAACAAAGGCGGATAATGCTCAGACTTACTCCGGTCGGTTATTCCGTTTATATTGAGAGCCTATCTGACCTGGTGGAGACCACTAGGGGCTCAGAGAGATTGATTAGGTATTCAGGCTTTCGGGTGTGGATTTTGTCATATAATGACTTCAAATCATTCAAACGAGCCTACTTCCACATGGTTGGGGACTTTTTTAACAACACAATCAGGGTAAAAAGCGATCTATAATAATGTTGTTAGGCTTCTTCAGACGTTCTGGAACAATGCCGGGCTGCCGCATGTTGGATTTCCCCGAGACGTTGTCAGTCGGCTGGGATCCCAGTGCAAAATAATGCTTTTCTAGCCAGGGAGAGCGAGTGCTTCGATAGTGCTGCAGACGCGCAGTGCCTTAAGATGAGCCACCAAAGAGAACTAGAGAAATCCATATCATCGAGGAAGCTGTACCTGTGTGACAGGATCATATGTGCAATGCCTCAAGATGAGCCACCGAAGAGAACTGAAGGAGAGGAAGGATGAGGAGAACAAGGATGAAATCGAATTAAACGTAGACAAGGAAGGGGAGCAGGATCGAGTGGCCGAGGAAAACTAGGAGAACTGCATACCACTGAAGAAGTTGATGTTAGTGACAGCGCGGACAAGGGGAAGGGAGCAGGAGACAATGGAATACGCTTGCAGTGAAAAACTAGATTCAGGGCGAAGAGAATGTGTGCTGCAGTGCCGCAAGATGAGCAACCGAAGAGAACTGGAGATGTGTATAATATTAAGGAAGCTGATGCCACTGATAGCGCAGACAACAGGAAGGGGGAGTAGGAGCGAAGGAAGGATACTTGCAGTGGAAAACGAAATTTGAGGCGAAGAGAATGTGTGCTACATGTGTAGTACCTCAAGATGACATCTAGGAAGCTGATGCCACGAATAGCGCAGAAAAAGAAAGGGCAGATGGGAAAGGTGAGATGGAACTTATTGGCAGTATCATTGATAGTCTTGGCCAGCTCGGCGAGTTGGACACTCACCTTGGCAGTCACGTGTGTCATCATGTTCTGTGAGCGTGTACCATCCATGATCTCCACTCCGGCACCGGAGAAAGTGTTTCTCCGATGTCACCTGACATTCACCT
>JAHQZX020000471.1:0-11333 GCA_019804575.2 Pseudotulostoma volvatum
ATACGCCGGTTTAATCTCCAATGGATAAAGGCAAGAAGCGCAGTGGATGCATTATTCGAAAGACTATCATTGTGGCCAACATTCAAATCCCATGCAAAAGTGTGGCACCCAAAAAAAAAGGCTACCATTTTCAAAGCTACAACTGTCAGAGAATTATGAGCTTATAGTATTCCTATGATCGAGTAGTTGAATAGTGAGCAGTCTATCGGATTACACTACTGTACTATATGAGCGAGTGCTATAGAACGGAGAATCATATGATGCGAGAAGCCCTACTTTGCACCTTCTAGAAGGTTCCATAAGGATACATTCATTTATTTGTATGTACCATTTTACGGGTATAAATACACCCCTACTAAGTCATGTACTTCACAAGAATCTTTTCTATGTACTGTAGTTAGCTAATTGTCAAGAATCAAGCGACCATCAAGTTTGCCATTTTTCTTAATATTCTTAGTTGCCTACATCATTTCTCTTTCAAGCTTCTCTCGGAATATCTTAGAAGCAACTACAGCTAAGGCTGTGAGGCGTCTTACAGCTACACAACGCCACACCACCACATGAAAAACAAAACCAGACGCGGTAACGCTATAGATAATTAATTGGTTTAAGAATAGTTACAGAAAGATATATCAAAAAATAGTAAGGAGGGTTCATTTGAAAAAAGGGTACTTGTTCGGACATATCGTGCATAGGCTTAACCGATCGAAAGAAGATCAAAGACAAATGTTCACAACAAACCGTTAATTAACTAGAATTGCATGGGGGTTTGTCTTTCAGTTTACAAAGAGATCAACCATAATGTTCACGGTGAAACTGGTGACAAAGGAGGAACATGTTGCCACTCAATGGGTCATACCGCCTCAATCTTGGGCCCTACCAATGTTAGCGGTGGTGTTGTGCTAGTAGCCGCCACGATGCTATGGTTTTGATTTGGGTATAGCATCTAGCTGTGGTGGATCTGCCAGCGCCTCAGTTCCAAGGCCTAGATGAAAGCTCTGCTCTGACAGGTATGATATGACAGGTATCTGTAGGGACCTGTCTTTGAAATATTTTTTTGAAATACGTACCACAGCCGGTGCTATCGTAGCTATTTATGGAATCGCTTTACCCTTATCACCTCATATAACTAACGCCTTTTACCACCGATCTGTCACCATACCCGCCCAAACCGTCGGAGACCACATTAAGCACCTATGCAATGCTTCTGCGCCAATCAGTGTGAGCCACACTGAGTCACGCCGAGCTGCCAAAAACCATCAGAAACCACATTAAGCAGCGTACGCAACGCTCAGCAAGCGGCGCCGAGCCATACTGAGATGATGAGAATCGATGTGAGGGTGCATGATTTTACCATTACTCATCAAGGAATTTAGAAGAGAAGTGATAATAATGCGGTTCACTGAGAATTCTAACTATGGGGAGGGAAGGAAAGAATCTACTCAAGGGGGTTTGTGGTGTTTATAATGGTGTTGTAGGCCACCTGACACAGGACTAGGGCTTGGTGGTCAGCACCCTCACAATCGAGACCATATTAAAGGGCCTACGCAACGCTCGGCAAACCCTGCGTTGAACCACACCGAGTTATGCCGAGTTGCCAAAAGCCTCTGGAGAGCGCATGAAGCACCTACGCAACGCTCGGCAAGCGACGCCGAGCCATACCGAGTGATATCGAGCTGTTGATAACAAGACTATGTTAAAGGACCTACGTAACGCTAGCTCGGCAAACTCGGCGTTGAACTACACCAAGTCATGCCGAGCGGCCAAAAACCTTCTAGAAACCACATTAAGCATCTACACAATGCTCAGCAAGCGGGGCCGAGACACACCAAGCTACACCGAGCTACACCGAGCTACACCGAGCTCCTAAAAACCGAAGGACCTACGCAATGCTCGGCAAGCTCTGCGCCGAACCACACCGAGTCATGCCGAGTTGCCAAAAACCATCGGAGACCACATTAAGCACCCACCGCAACTCTTGGCAAGCGGCGCCGAGCCACACTGAGCTCCACTGAGCTGTTAAAAACTGAGACCATGATAAGCACCTACGTAACGCTCAGCAAACTCTGCGCCGAGCCGCACCTAAGCTGTTAGTATGGACTAGTATGGATTGGGTTAGTATGGCTAATCTATTGCGATTGTCATTAATAATAGGGCGGTGGTATAGCCACACCAACTTTCTTCCTGCCACGCCTCTAACTTAACCGAGTTTAGTGTCCATGAAGTAGAGTGACCGGAGCTTGCTTGCACATTATTATTCCACTTAACAATGCAGACATATTTCATGCAGCAAATTTTTCTTTAAAGGCAACTTGACATGCAATCTGTCGCTAGAAGGAGCTAACTAGATACCCATCAGAACTGAGTCATGCCTGTCATACTCGTTTGGTACTCCGTCAACTTCGCCATCACTGCTCCCATGACAGCGACTACGACCACGACCACCCCGCTGACTACCTGCTGACCACCCCGCTGCGAAGGCCTTTGGCTACTCCCCTGATTGGCTTCAAGTTCGGCTCCCCGACCGCGGCCATTACCGCGACCCCAATAACGCTGCGTTCCCTGCGATAAGACTGCCTCGAAGACTGATAGATCTCACCGGACGCTGGTATTCGTACCTGTCTCTGCCTGGGTAGGCCGATTAATGGAATTCACTGGATGGCCACGGGTTCACACAACACATACCTCCAGAATCAATAGACGTAAACCCACAGGGGGACGCTCATGGCTGGGATAAAGATGCCAATGTTGATGAAATTGGTCTGCAGAGAGTGGTCTGAATGGCGTTTTAAGACGTGGATATATGGGATTCCCAATGGTTCTTGGTATGACTCCCGTACAAGGCTTAATTGATTCCTTGCCTGGCCCGACTGGGAGATGATTGTTGTAGGTCACAAAGACTTTCAGTAGTGCATACCGAGAAATCTTTGTGACTATATCACAGAACAAAGGAATCAAAAGGTTTACCGGCTTTGAAACCCTTTAATCATCACGTTGTTGCTTGATGCGAGTATGCTGGTAAGTTCTCATGCACTTAAACGATCGTACAGCCGTCAAGAGGTTGTTAGTAGATACACCAAGTGTAACGACCCCAGGGTACCCGCAGATGGGGTAAGACTGTCACCTCGTTATCCCCACACTTCCATATTAGGATATGTATTCCTACTGGCTCAGATACTGCCGGCATGCTTTCCTGATCCTATTTCCTTTACACCAAGATCCTTCTTCAGCCTCCAATGCGCCCCTTCGGCGCATAAGGTAGCGCTTTTGCCAACTTGAAAGTGCTTGTAGAACTTAGTGTAACACTGTAAAAGCTTCCTTGCTGTATCATCTCTCAGCCATTCCTCCTTAAGATAGTTAACAACCTCGCGGAAGCCATCGCTGAGCCAGGTTTTCCAAGTATCGCGTCAGGCTACTCCTGCGGCAAAGCTAATCTGAGCTCTTTTTCGAGATGCACAAGGTGATGAGGAAGGAGTCCTTTGGGCACGTTATCAACTTGGCACTACATGCCTTCCCCCTTGCAAATTCAAAAGATGTTTTGCTATCAGTTACTACCGAGGCCGAGGACCCATCTACCGAGGATGTAGAAATGTCCTTGCAGCTCGGGCTGGCGAAGAATTCCATTTCATCGCACGCTCCCTCAGGTAATGTTGACCGTGCACCTGAAGAAGAATCGGCCGGTTTATCTTCTCTCCCTGCTGAAGATATCTAACCAAGCCCAAGCAACCAAGTGCTCGGGAAGTGGCAAGAGTGTGAAGGCGAAGGGAAAAAGCAGACAAAAGTCTAATGCTAGCGCTAAAGATAGCACTGATAGCGGCTGGGATGGTATTGCTCCTTTGAAAAGCTGCATAATATTGCAGTTTGACTCGAGAATTTAAATATCCTGTATCAAAGCCGGATGCACGCAATTCGGCATAGTTCTGGGTATTGATAATGCAACCCGCTGGTTTAGCGGTTGCGATATGATTGAAGTGGCTGTGACGAAGTGCGCGGCTATTGTTGCCCGGTTGATGGAAAATGGTGATGTTGTCGGTGAGAATAGTTTAGAAAAGGACGATCGGAACCTACTCTAAAAACCGTATAACTTTCTCCTCGTTTTCAAGGAAGCTGCGTTAGATGCGGCGCAGGCTGTTTCCGGTCTTTCTAACGCGATGGAGGCATTGGACGTATTATTAATTCATTGCCAAAGGGCTAGAGTAAGTTACAATCAGCTAGTCATTCTGGGATTTCGCAAACTAGTATGTGTAACGCAGCGGACATGGCTGTTCTTGGACTGAACAAGTACTATTGCCTATTAGAAGCGGTCCCAGCCTATTCGGTTGCGTTATTACTAGCTCCCTTCAAAGGGGAGACAGGACATGAGACAAAACTGGAAAACTGGAGGTATAGACGAAGCCATTGAATATGCGTGCGCGGTCTGTCTGGGAAGGGAGGTATAGGGGTTGATCGGTTTCAAATGTCTCAGCCATTAACACATGGCCACTCCAAGAAAAAAGGGAAAAAGCGTCAAGAACTTTCTACCTTTTCCAGCAGACGGGTGGTTGAGGTTTGTAGTGTGTCAGATGAGGAGGAGCCAGACAATGAATGGAATTTCAGGTGTTCATCGACACGACCAAAGTCACACTTGGGACACGCAACATGACGCCTCTTGAGTGGTGGTGAAAATGGGAGGAGGGTTCTGACATGGAGTATGGCTAAACTCGAAGCCAAGAACATACCCCCTGATCACTCACTGATCAAGGAATTCAAGATATCCTAATCGAATCTCTAGATGCCGCCATATCTGAGAGTGACGGTTGTAGGTAGTAGCAATTCGGATAACGAGTGCTGCTGATAGTGTAATAACATCCATATGTCCAACTTATTAACTAGATCTGACTACTTTTATGATGTTCAAGTTGCTGGAGTCATCCATCCTTCATCCTCTTTTCGAGGCGGGCCGTTCTTCGTCCCTCACTGGCCAAGGCTATTTATTATACATGTACATTACGAATAGGTAGCTGAATGAACCTCCTTATTCCTTCTCTTAAAGACCCGAGTTCTTTACTCCATTAAAGACGTTTAAAGGAACATTGGTCATAGTCGTTAGTTGAGATCTCTTATGAATTCGCTTTTTCTATCTCCCTCCAACACATATATATCTCTTCTCCGGCCTTATGGATACAGAGCCACGATCCAATGAATTTGAAAAATAAATTAATTTTGCCTTGTCAATACCCAGGCAAATATCCTCGCTATGGATTTTTTTTTTTTTTTTTTTAGCGCGGGGATTCTCAATCCTTTTCTCATAATCTAGCTATTAACAGAGAAATAAAGCTAATATAACAACCTCAGTCTATTAATCAAAAAGAAACCTTACGGAAGAAAGAGAACAACAGAAAAGGGAATCATTTAATGATTCTCTCAGCCATAGAACCAGTAGTGTGCTGCATATTCGATTGCGAAGGAAGCAGGCATATTTTGACAAGTCTTCGGAGGGTTTCCTCCAGCCGTGCCAGTTCTATATATAGATTTCACGTCGCCCGTACTGCCGGCTGTAGAAGTGAGGAAGAGCCACGGGACAGCACCATTGGTATTAGATCCCTGACCCATTGGAGAATCATCTGGCGCATTGGAATCAGCGACCTTCTTCACGATGGCATGGCTAGATGACGCATTAGTGCTAATATCAAAGATGGGAGTGGTTGGATCGCTGAAGTAATGGTGTCCAATGACATTGAGATTCTGATATCCCAGGATATCAGACGGTTGCACAGAGTCCGATATATGTACGGGAATAGATAATTGAAGGGCGATATCAGGAAGAAGGTTGAAGATATTTGGATGAGCAGAAGCACACAAAGCATCGTAGAGGACAGCGAGTGCGCCTTGGGCGGTTGGTGAAGATGTCGGAGAGTTCATATCGCAGGTGTAGTTCTGTTCTCGTGGTTTCAATCAGTTAGTCTTCTGATGGTTGAAGCTGGTTGGTATTCACGATGCTATAGATTTGCATACCTGGGTTCCCCTTCCAACCGCAAGACTGAGCAATTCCTGGCCGTAAGGGGGACTCGGAAGCGTAGGGTCGACGGCGTTTACCGGTGGAGTCGAATGGACCCTTTTGCATCCTCTGGACAAGAGTGCGTTTTCAACCTTGGTATCATAACTGGTGGAATTCGATGGTTTTGAGAAAGCCATGGTCAGGGCTATCATGAACACGAGAGCCGGCGCAAACATTTTGGAAGAATAAATGTCAATGTATGGATAGTCAATTGAGAGTTGAAAACACGTATGTAGACTACACGAGAATGTATATCTATCTGCACACGTTCCTATCTCTCTAAAATCATATATTTCCCGGATAATGCAGACGGAAACAGGATCTCCCTAGTCATCAAGACGCATATGAGGACTCCGGTAGGGGTCAACAGTGGTCCGTAGTAATATAATAAATCATCCATGCCTCCAACTTCCTACATAATAACAAAGGGGGACTCCGGCCCTATATTTTTCGATAAGATTAACCCCATCCGGACACCTCACTTAATAAGATCTTACAAGCGACCATGGATTTTCAACACGTCCAATATCTATAGCTCCATTCAGGGCCGTTTGGGTCGTCGATTCCCAGGGTTCATGCTCTCTACCTACTATATATATAGATATATATATCTGGGAAGTACCGTGTCTTGGGTAACATACAACGTCCTGGTTGTGCGATTGCATTCTATCCACTCGATCCAATTAGGGATGTCAAGTGAATCAGATATATGTACAGCTGGCCAATTGGAGATCCCACGTCTGAATGTTCGTCGCTGTCCTGATACAAAGTGTACATACATGTCTTGGGGTTAATCAACTATTAGGAGAGTGCTATATAATCATACCCTAAAGTGGATGGATTGAATTTGAATCTGTGAAGCACGAGATGTATCAGCAGGGATCAACATACATCCATTACTAAGGCATGTACATGTACACACATGTACCTAACCGGTTTCAAGGCGGCGTGGAGGCGCTTAGCAGAACACGCTAACCGATTTTATGCATTAGTGGATCACCAATCTTGGCTAGAACCCGCGCTCATAATGAGTCTTTGCTCAGATCTCCAATCCTGATGATTAATTTCCGACGAACAAACGAGAGCTAGGATGACCCACAGCTCCATTCCAGAAGAGTCGCCAAACCGCCGAGCCTCCTAGATACACCAGCGAATGATGTAAAAGTAAGTGGACGATCTGGTAGCTAGCCCGGTTGCTAATAATAGACTCGAGACATTTACATGTACATCTGTATCATTAGGAGTACCCATGTTGTTCCAAGGTTGCGGAAATCGTTGGAAAGGGCCAGAAGTTGCTAGGTTTCGGTTAGTTCCCAGCTAATAGCCATGATAAAAGAAAGAAAAAAAATGTAACGTCCTGAAACCGACTGTCGATCATATATATCCTGTACATTCTTTGTGTTGAAGCCCTTCCCAGGAAAATTGGCCCCACCCCCACGGGCGGTTGGCGAGGAGAAGCTCAATCCCTGCTCATCTTCTAATTGACTCTTTCCCTTCTACACCATATGGACGTCTCCGCAGAAATGCAATGACCATCGAGATTGGCTTAATATAGATTGCCGTGCGCGGCGCTTGCTTTCGATGCAGTCCGACTTTATAAGCTAGGGGTGCTTGTAGAAGCATTACAATGTTCGGGTATGCATCAAGTAATGTAATGTCCTCGGCAAGGACTGCTAAAGTGCCATGCATACAATAATGCCGCAAATAGAACCCTATCATAACAGCCCTATCAGACCCAGAGCCACCAGCGTCAACAACCGAAGAAGTCGCGTGACTTTGTCTTAGTCTGATTTAGGTTGGCGCTAAGTGGTACCATCACCCATTGAGGTAAGGCTTAAGGCGTCTCATTGGCCAAAAAGTTGCCCGGTTTCAAGTGCGATGTTTGGCCACATGACAAAGGATTTCTTCCTTTATCCCTTCATTTTATTACTAACCGAACAACAGTTATGAGGTCTAATTTATAATGATGGGTTGTTATGGCGGTGAACATTCGCGATAAAGATGGTTGGGTTGTGGTTGCCCTTTGGAAATGGGCAAGATTAGCACCATAGTACAGTACAATGACTTTCCACATGGAAACAAGGTAAAGCCAATATAATTTTGCTTCGTGTTTTCGTATATTAGTGAGTATAAAATACTCAACATTGGTGAGGAGCTCATCAGAAGGAAATCCTCATTGGGCACTTGACGTGTGAACATCGCAGCATTGTCTCAACTATGGCATACATACGCTCATCCTGTCTGTTCGCGCCAGGATGATAAACTAGATGAGCACCTGCCCTTTTGAACAGCCTCTTCCGGAATTACGAAGTGAATTTTGCATCGCAATCCCATATGATGCACTGGGGGCACCCCTAGTCTTTGTCACTTAAACATGTTGGAACTGATACCGGTCTAAGAGAAAGAACCAACTTGACTGCCTTCGAAAACGGTCTCTCCTTACCCTTACCAAAATACTGGACATGTGATCGAAACAAAATAAATCGTTACTAGCGTCTGACTGAGTTTCTACCGAATAGGCTCTGAAGGTCAGACTATGCCCCAGGCACCACTTGTTCAAAGCTTTCATCACTAAGGTAGCATGTGGCTACTGAAGAGCGACGAGGATCATCGATCGATTGAGACCACATTCATAAGAGTGTGTCTGTTTTCGTACATGATTAGCAATGCAGCCACTTCCAATTCCATTGCCTAGCGGTTTTTCTCTGCCAAAGACAACCCTTTTGACAAATAAAATAGGTCGTCCTTTTCCTGGGTCATCTATCCTTCGTCATTTATTTGGTGTAGAGCAACGCCGAATCCGAACTCTTTTGAATACATAGGATCGGGAGAGTTTGCTAACTCGTGTTCCACCGCGCTTCTTTTCATCCTTTTCTGGGAGCTGACTTCAACAATAGGATCTGGAATAGACAATCATTATTTGCCACAAATATTTTCGTAGTAAATCTACCATTCTAGGTTCGAAAAAGGCTAAACTGATCGTAAGACCCATTGTTGAGGCGGCAAGTCTTTCCTAGCCTCAGTGTCTCGCATCTATGTTATTTTCTATTTGGCTTCACCGATTCATTGCTGGAATAATCCTTTCATTATATTCATAGAGTTGAACACCATGCTACCATAAAAATTGGTGAGAGCATCATCTTGGGTAAGGGGTGTGCATCCGGTATACGCTTCTTATTGATCTTTCCTATATGATGTACAAGTCATAACAAATTGAGGCTTGTTTTTTAATCCGTGAGGCGGCTAGATATGGTTTTCCCAATGGGAACCTTTCCACTCATGGCTTCAGCATAGAATCTGCAGCTTCCCTATCTCTGACAGACACGTTGTAAGGAGCATGCTTCAAAAGGCGTGTACTTAATCCAAATTTGTCGTCCCAAAACAGATGTGAACTCCACTAGAATGTATGCAAATGTAGTGGTTTCTCCAGTACCAATACTTTCAATATCAATACGAATCCCAAGGCATAAAGGATGCTTTTGTAGATTAAAGATATAGGGGAACCGGCCGTATCGATATACAGGTCTATCCATTGTCAATACCTGGAGAAGCTGCCTGAGGAAATTAAGACATGCAAGTAATGTCTATATTATTATTATTAAATCTATTTTACGCCCGATTCGGATCCCTTTTGGGCCCATGCAGGCAGCGCACTCTCTAGCTAGGACAAAACCCACGTCTCGCGTGGGAAAACCTAGGTCTCCTTATATACCGGTGCACTGAGGCCACCGCCTGTGCTCCCTCTGACTTCGCGTATCCTTGGTGGCCACTGTGTCCATAGGCCAACTATGGGAGAAGCCTCATCATCCGTCTAACCCTCAGTTTCCCCCCTATATTCCAGCGACTCAAGCGGTTGCCACCCACTCCGGTCCTCCTCAGTTATCTCCTTGGCGCACCTGAATTGAGGGAGGACCCCCGGGCAGATAAGCCATGACGTGACTGCTTTTAGCTCTTTTCCTGTGCTGAGCACCTTGTCGTAGTTTGAGCATCAGCCAGCACGCGGTCTCTGGCCAGTGATGTTAGGGCAGAACATAACCACATGTTTGGGCGTTTGTCTCTCGTCTCTCCCATCCGCATGGGCATCTCGCCTCTACCTCTGGTGCCCCAACTCGGTACAGGAAGTTGTCGAGGCCAACCCCTCACACCCTGATGTTTCAGTGGCGGGTAATACTACTTTCATTGCCGGAAAGAGACCGAGGCCAGCTGGGAAGACAAGGAGCCTACCGAAAAAAGGAGGAAGCAGGTATAAAGATAATTCTGTACATAACTAACTATGCATTCCGGGATCAGTATTCCAATATATGATAAAGTACGATAGAATACATTCCTGATTCTTGGTGATGCCACAGCTATCAGTAGGATGGTTTTATGCATCATCACTTAGGTAGCCTACTGTAACGCGTGCCCGAAGTCACCTACAACTTGAGCATATTTGAATTTAAAAGCGCGTTATGTTGCCTGTTTCTAGAATGTCATTGAACCCTGATGGTCCAATGTTATGTATATACATACTAATCATCTTTGCCCCCCCTCACTTGCAGAGTATTACATAGAACGTTCTACATCATTGTCAATCCTCCACTTTTTCCACGTCAGACTAAGACTGCTGGATAGTACATGGAATGAGCACGAGGTGCATGCATTACTAATTGAATGAGAATGCTATCCTAAGTTCAATTCCTATACCAATAACGATACCACTAGGTTCTCAGGCGCTATCGCTGTTGGAGTTTTTATAGTTTAACGGCAGGCCGAAGGCAGTCTATAGATGGTGATTTTGCACCCTGACATACATATCCTACGCTCTGTAAGTGGCTTTCTAGCCTGAATTTTTATGGGAGCTACCAGGATATATGAATGATACGATAATTTTACTGTAGGCGAAGTGATGTGACAGTAGCCAGAATGGATTTCTAGCCAGGAAAATGGCAATCTATAAGGAGCCATACCGCCCTGCCGGAGAATGATACTGTAATACCGATGGCTCTATCATAGGTACTGTTGATGAGAAAAGGGTTACTGGTGACCAGAAAGATTTTTGTAGTAGTCACGATAAAGAACTCCGATGGTGCTTGAGAGAGAGTTTCCGGATCTTGATGAGGACTATTAGTACTTTAGAGTAATGGAGAAGCTTGAGCTGGAACGAAATGCAGAGGGGTTTGTTGGCTTGTCGTAAAGGCTTTCTCGAGCGCCTAGCAGTGGCCTGATCTCAATAGTAGGGCCTGATTGAACTTTCAATCAGGCTACCTGATGTTCGGCTTAGCGTACCCGAGGTTTGGCTTGGCGTACCTGATAC
>JAHQZX020000472.1:0-11330 GCA_019804575.2 Pseudotulostoma volvatum
ACATGAAGCTTAAGTTCAGCGGCCAGACCTCAACCTCCCCGGGCCACCCGAGTATCCTATGTGTCGGGCGGTCAAGATTGTGGAAATTCTCTGGCGGGAGTGGACCCAAGGCCTGCCGGGCAGGCCTTCTGTGGACGAGATGAACCGGAAATGGGGTAGCACATGGCGGACCGGCCGTAGCAGTGAGGTGCAGCAATGGTACTCCCCAAGGCTTGAAGTTGTTAGGGAGATCAGGCGCATGGCACGGGTCCAGGGGACAAGTGAGGAGGTCGTCATGTTCTAGATGAATATGCGGCAACAGCAGATGCGGTGTTCCTGGGACCAGCTCTGTAAAGAAAGCCGGACGACCAGGAAGGGGGGGGGTAGATCAGCTTATCCCCATCCTTTCTCTTTTCTTTTCCTTCTTTTCCTGTCTATTCCGGTTTCCGGCTAGGTTAGTTAGATAAAGACCATGTTGATTTCTTTCCTTCCTTTTTCCCTTCTGGAGAATAGTTGTGGAAACTCTCCGTTCCATAAACCTAGCAGGCTCTCTAATTTCCTAATTTTGCCGCTAGGTCTAGACCTACGACAGAGGGGGAAGGTCATCCTCTGTTTAGAGGCCCTGACTGCCGAGATGAGGATGGGACTGGATTGAGGGATATGATTGACAAGGTACATCTAGCTATCATTCATTGGAGATGATGTCTTAAATTTATCTAGAGCCAGCCATACCGGTTTACCCAAGCCAGCACCCCCTTGACGCAGCGCATATAGATAGATAGATAGAAGAAAGAGACTGGAACTCCACCCAAATCCACCTCATTCGAATCCCATTTAGGTATTGTGTTGATCTTCAGGGGGGGAGCCTAACCGTGAACTCTCCTACAATAATGTACATAGTTGATCAATACTTGGAGCTATTGCAATTGTTGTAAAATAATGGTCTGACCTGTTGAATACATAATCACATATAGCCAATGAATAGAACAATATGCACGATCCGATTTTACATTCTCAAGGTTTTTGTGCATGAAGTAGGAAGACCCAATGCGACTATGGAATCTGGATCGGAAAGGAATAAAAAGTCAAAAATAGTCGAGAATCAAATGAATTTCGGCCGCCAACTTACTCTTGTTGGATCCGAATAATTGTGCTGTCGCAGGGGTCTCGTCAGGAAACACCACCCAATTGAGTCTCTCAAGAACTCCTCGATCCCATGTATAGACGGCTCCATCACATTGGATTGCTGCTGAGGTGTCATTGACCCAGACGAAAATCCAACCATAATCCTTAATCGTAACTTGATTATAATTCTTATCCGAAAGAAGAAATTCGTTTTTCGCGCCAGGAAGGTGATACCAGAGAGTAGCGACCCCACCCCTTGTCGACCCCACCGTCATCGGCCAGACCGTTCATCTTCATGTTTCTCGGTCAACTTCTGCACAACAGAATTCCTGCAGATAAGATTAGGGCCGGGTTTACCAGGTAGATTTGCCCCTCTACAAGCAGGATGGAGGCTGAAAGAACCGCAAAGGCTTTTAGGAAGTGCATGATGAAAACAAGATCGATCCTCAAATCTTCGGGTCCTGTCTGTCACCAAGTCGAATGATGAGGTCACCACGATTCTTCCAGTTGATTCTCACGGGTTCCCTCCATGATTATATAGGAGATATTCCATATCGTGCATGTTATGTGACTAAAATTTTGTAAGCACTAACATTTCCACAATAAGCACTGACTCGAGAATCGATCATAGATGCATCGGCGCCAATTCGAACCAAATACCAACTTGTCCCTTTTCAAGCAATTGCGGTAATAAGCCCGACACGTAGTTCAGGAAGCAAACCGGACAACACTGAGGGGGGGGTCTGGCCGCCCAAAGCAAGATTGAATACAATTTTTAATATATCTCCGATTTTATTTACCAGGGAACCCTTCTATATATAAACAAACCCATTTTCCAAGATGAGATATGCTAAGCGCTAAAAGCATCGTATGAACTAGCCAAGCTTCAGGCTAAATATCATGATAGGATCCAGGTACCTTGTCCGCTAACAAGGATCACCTGGAAAAGATGGTTTCTGGGAGAGGCCAGAAGCCATTCCTTGCCCGATACAGCTCCATCTTTTTCGGGCAGCTATTGCAACACGCAAGAATGGTGCCATTTCCGACATGGGTTAATGAAGTAGGAACTGTCTCTCGAAGGCCCTTGATGTTGTAGCCACAGTTTTCCCGAGCATACCGTTTGGACCGACATCAAAAATATTCAATATGGTTCAGTTCGTAGTGAAATTTCGGGTAAAAAAGGGCCACAGGTGAACTTCTCTCAATGACCTCGATCTCCAGCTCCTACGCAATAAAATCCGGCGAGCGCAACAGTCTATAAGAATACGTGGAAGTCAATGGGAATGGGAATTGATAGGGACACCCCCGCTAAATTGTTTTAGGATAAGCCTGAAAACCCCACTAACACTAGTGTATACTCAAGGAATTAGCAGCCCCAGATTGACATTGGTTTCGATATCTCCTGTCTGCGGTGTTTAGGCCATGTTATTAACCTCGTCGTTAAAGCCCTACTGTGTGCCAAGGGCGTCGGTAAAGTGGAGCAGGAGCTGGCTGGAGCCTCAAGCGAGAAGAAGCCTTTAGGATTTGGAATAGACCAGGTCCAATTGGCAAGGTTAATAGCATCGGTGTCTATGTCAATCAGAATGTGACAAGGCGGACAGTGTTTAATGACCTCCAGGATGAAGAGTTCCAAGTCTACCAGCTTCTTGTGGGTAGAGGAATTCGGTCGAATTCAACTGAAGCCATGATTTCCCGTGCCCACTAATAGATGCAAGTCTCCAACTGAGTGAAACCAGTAGGGGCCCCCTGGGGAAATAGTCGGCTCTTGGTGACTTGGGATTCCGGCACTTATTGACAATCGTTGCACTCATCAGTATCTGCTTGTTTTTTATGGCTGTCAGCCTTTGGCTCGACAAGGAAGAGGAAGCTGAAGCTATATGCATTCATGGTCGACACACTAAGCCTAACCCGGAAATGGAGCCGAATTACCAGAGATCTGCCTCGAAATTAAAATAAAAAAAAACAAAATGCAAGGCTGGTCGCTGAGATATTCGCTTCTGAAGTCCAACGATCGCAGCAGGTATGGTGGATTACATTAAAATCTTAGTAATATGTAACTAGGCCTCCATTGAACAGCATTGTATTCATTTCGCATTAAATAGTTACATTAGCGAAGGCGAACCTAGCACCGGAGGAGTTGTTCTTAAATTCAAGTTACAACTGTAACGCTGAATTATACGAAGTCAGCAATAGAAAGAATAAGTTTGATGACCTTGACCTCACCATATTAACACTCTTCCTGGACGGGTTGCCCGACGAATATGACTCCATACGGCACGCGTTATTCGGCAACGCAACGCTCGAGAGAGGACTGGTTCTATCTCGGTTACAGCAGAAAGAGTTGAAGTCATCTGCCGGTCAAGGAGAGACCATCGATGAATCAGCAAACCGGGTAGACTGGCGAAAGTGCTTCAATTGTGACAAGGTCGGTCACATCGCTAAAAACTGCAAGGCCCATAGGAAGAAGGACAAAGACGAGGACCGAGACCGATCAAGAGATCGAAAGCAAGACCGCGGTTAGGATAAAGGCAGAGGAAAAGGCCAAGGGAACTACCGTAAGAGAAAACCGCAGAAAGGCAAGGCATGAGCTGCGGATGACGAGTTAGAACCAGATGACGACAAGGTCGCTAGAGATAAGGGGTTTAGCAGCGAGGACGCCTATCGAGTACATCTGGATGAGCGAATTAGTGACAAGTTTGAACATCTAATCAGTGAAGAGACAGCGTGCCGAGCGAAGGGGAGAAACGGATTATCGACAGTGGAGCCACAACGAGTTGCAGCTCAGATATTGAGCTTTTTGAGTCTCTAGACCAGAGGTATTGTGGGACACCCGGCACGGCTGGAAAGTCAACCAGAGTAGCTGGGAAAGGCACCATGAAGATTCCCCTCAGTAGTGGAAAGAGTACGTGGATATCAAACGTGCTATATGTGCTCAGCATCACCCAGACGCTATTGTCAATGCAAACTTTGTATGCGAACGGCATATGGAATGAGCATGTCAAGGAAGGCTACCAATTCTTCCGAAAGCGCAGTAATATCCTAGCGATAGGATATAATATTGGACGAATAAGCTACCTAGGCTGGGTAAAGCACACAAATGCATTGGCGACAAAGACCCCGGATAATGAGCATGAATTTGCGAGGTCGGTAGGCCAGATCGACTGGAAGCTCCTACACCGGAGATTCGGGCATCCTGGAAAGAAGCGATTTAGGAGAATGGTCAAGGAAATGGGACTGGTATGGAACGAAAATGATTACCGGAAGACTCTTAAGCACTGTGAGACATGCATACAAGCGAAAGGTGTAAAGAATCAGAACCGGAAACCGACACCAAGGGCGTCAAGACCATTGAAGAGAGTTTATATGGACTTCTCAGCTGGGGTCCATATACCCGTGTAAGGAACAAGAAGGGATGGAGATATTACCTCTCACTGACTGATGACCATACGAGATTTTCATGGGTCTACGTGACAAGAGACTGGAAGATGACAACCGTTCGAGACATCCTCGAGAGGTGGTTAGTGTCGGAACAAGCAACAGCCTGAACGATAGGAATTGTCAGAAGCGAAGAGTTTTCACCACCTCCTCTTTCCAAGTCAAGAACAAAAGAAAAAGAACAACACAGAAATAATATACATGTTTACGAAGCTACTTAGCTTAATACCGTATTCCTACCGACAGTTAGTGAAAGCTGAACGTGAGAAGAGAGTCCAACTACTTGTTATACGGACTGATAATGCAAAGGAGTTTGAAGCATTAAAACCACGGGCTCAAAAGAAGGGTATCGTTATCGAGTTCATCGAACCTCACACGCCACCGCAGAAGGGCGTAGCAGAACGCCTGAACCGATTTTTGCTCGAAGAGGCCGGAGCCATCCTCATTGATGCAAATGTCCCCAAGAAGTATTGGCCACGTGGGATAAAGATGGCTAATTATCTAAGGAATCGCATAATCCAAGTAGAAGGCGCGCAGAAAACGCCTTTTGAATTATAGACTGGACATGCGCCAGATACCTCGAAGCTCTGGGTCCCCTTTTGCAAGCTATGGTTCCATGTCAAGACAGACGACAAGCTGGAACCTAGGGCGATAAAGGGAGTCTTTGTGGGATATGACTCTAGTAAAAATCATTACTTCGTCATGGCGTTAAAAGATCGAAAGATCTACCGTGTCATAAATCCGAGGTTATCATAGGCACAAATCGGTAAAAAGACGGGTAGGACATCGGGATCCTCATTTTCTGACTGGATATCTCAGACGGTACAAATAACGAGAGTGGATGGCGTCGCTCCGTGAGTCGGTTTTCGGGACGCACGGCTGGGACGCGGATATTATGGCAAGATGTTCGTATCGACACTAATGTCCTTTAGCCTGCTTCCTGAGATAATGATGATCATAAACTATTTATTACCATGTCATGTGGTTGAAAGTGACGGAGGAGCCCCTGGCTTCTGGACTCCGCTGATATCATAGGCACCACGCATATTCAACTCCTGGAATTCTCCAAAGATCATGCTGAGACGGTAGCCTGGGAAGAATATCGTTTATTCAGAGACTTAACATATATAGCACGCTTGCCTGAATAACCTATCATGATCATTATATTGTCCCCCACTTTAGGAGAGTAGATTCGGTCACCAAATAATCATATATTTGTTTGGTCTAATTGGCTTATTGCCCGTAATTGGTACCTGGTGTCTGGACGGGAAATTGGGATGCAACAAATAACGCTAGCCTATTTTTATTTGATACACTACTAGTAGCTGAGAATAGAAGTGATCCCACATATATGTGAGAAGTGCTTGGCTTCCTTTCAGGATTATGATAGGGTCAATAAAGAGATAGACATATCATTATCCGTACTTATCATACGATCGATGGTGCCCTAATTCCCCGAATACCTACATGCATGATAGTACTTGGTCGTGGCCACCACGCTATATTGGGCGTTTTAGTTGATAGATGTAGTAAACGAATCCGTAGCTTGCTTGCGATCATATGGTTAGCTTTATGCGGGATAGGGCTTCATGCTGATCATGCATTGGTAGTGTAGTCGATGTAAGCTCTCTTTTATGACCGGACTATGCATCTCTTTTCCCCTAACCCACAGTCATTGCTAGCCCATCCCTTTTCCCATACGCTACCACGCTACACTCATACTTGGGCTCCATCGGGTCTTTCGCCTATTAGATGGCAAGTCTATGAAAGTGTAGGTGCAAGCGGATTGAGACAAAGAAGCCTGTGAAACGGCTCAAAAAATTGTCTGTTCCCCAAATTGCAACCGTTAGATAGGAGGAATAATAATAATAGTCGTCTCTGTGTATATCGTGGGGCGTGACTCTTCATTGCACTTGCCTACAAGGGAACTCGGTGGAGTATACAGATATAACAACAGGGTTCGAGTGTGACGAGTTGTCCAATCAGTATAATTTTGGAGGCTGGAAAAACACCCTTACTCCCACAATGATGGTAAGAACACCTAATGAGCTTTGTTGTGTATGGAGGGAGAACCTAAGGATTAAGTGACATAGAACTCATCTTGATACTAGTGTATTTTGTGTCAGGGCGGCGGTACACTGATATTTTGTATGGGATTACATAAATCAAAGAAGGAAAAATGATTTACAGTGCAGTTGCTGGTAGCTCTTAATGAAAATATGCTAACGATGACCATGGTCATAAGAAAGTGCCCCAAGAGTCGACTGTTAAGTTTCCTTATATGCTTGTTCAAAATTCGCCTCTATTTCGTTCATATCTTATTAATCTCGGGTGCAGCGGCAATTTAATTGAAATGGCTTCAAAATGGGATTGTTTCTTGTGTGGAAAGCCGATCAAATCACTTAGCGAGCTTGGTCAACATGCAAAATAACGCAAAGGACGCATAATCTCGATTTTGTGACAGACGAAGCGCGTGCTATGATACTATCTGCACAAGAGCAGACATCAGCTGATGTCTCGAGTCAACATATCCAGGAAGACATAGTGCTGCCAAATGATGATGCCTTTATCGATATCTTATCGGAAGTTGAACCGGTAGCCAAACGGTCGGACTCGGAAGCTATGCCACCATTATTTGAAGCTGGAAATGTTCCTCAACTAGGCGGGTTATCAAAAACATCAGGTCTGAGATCGCAAGGCTTTGCGGAGGTAACGGGTAGAAACGCAGGGATACCAATTCCTTCGACGGAAGGTAATGATACCTTTTGACCTACCAGATGATGTCACTGCGTCATTACCGCCAGGCGGCAATTCAAGGCCGGCAGATAGCAAATTTCATCCCTTCCAAAGCGAATTCGACCACGCCCTGGCAATGTTCTTCCATCAGGAGCAGCTGACGAAAAAGCGATGTCATGGGCTTTTTCTATGATAAAAGACTTAGTCCTGTCTTTGAGACGCTTAGCTTCCACAGTGCTGATGAATGACACCGAAAGCTAAATCCTCTTGGCCATATGCCATTTAAAGATAACCTAACATGCTATTCGACAACAATTCACGGCTGTATACCGAGATGTGGACTAGCGAATTGTGGTGGGAGATGCAGGAGAAGTTACTAGAAGGAGGAATAGTTGTCCCTCTTCTTATTGGGATTGATTAAACGGTTCTCACCAGGCATCACGGCAACCTCTCAGCTAGGCCCATCTACATGACTATAAGAAATCTTGTCAGTAGTACTCGCCGTCAACAGACACGTCTAGCTCTGATATTGATTGGTTTCGTGCCGATAATGGATGGGTGTGAACGGTTGCTTAGAGCGGAGGTCTGCCATCGTATTCTTCGAATGAAATTCAAGCGTAAGCAAACGCCCCATAATTAAATGGGGATACAGGTATAGAAGAATGCTCCTTCCTTGCCCTCCTTGGCGATTTAAAACAGCCTGTCTTGATTTTTATACAGAATAATAGCTAATATTACTCGATTCTCTATAGCGATCGAGCAGTTGTCTCGCGATGGAGTTGGGATAAAATGTGCCAATGAATTTTATCGATGATGCTTTCCTGATTATGAAAAGCAGGCTCTCTTGGCCAGCGTGAAAAGTGGACGTCACCGCACTATCTGTCAGGTCCCTCCCAATCAGCGTGAAAATCTCCAGAAGAACTTTGTTAGGCAGCGAACCATACCGCTTCACCTTATTAAGTGGATAAAAGCATACATTGCAGCTACTATTCCCGTCAAGAAAGCGCAAAGCTGATGTAAAGGGCTTGAATCTGCTATATCATAGATTCGCCTGTGTGCACCCCCATCCAGGGCTGAAAATATTCCCAAGCTTCACCTATGTCAAGTAGTGGGCGTTTCGGCCGTTTCGGCGGCATTGAAGCAATACTCGTGATAAGGATGAAAGCGGCCATTTTACCTTCCCCGAATTTCACGCCATCAGCCACTACCCGGAGGTTATTCGCATGTATGGGACAACAAATGGGGTAGACACGTCGCAGATGGAAGCCGCCCACAGACGGGCCATCAAGGAGCACAGTTTGTGCGGACGAACTGTCTTGGCACCCATATCTTGTCGTCGCATTAGTCGCCGAAACTCCATCCATCTGGGACAAGGCATGCTCTTGATGGCCCTGGAGATTGTAGATCTACCTCGTCCTTAGTAGCCAGGCTCGTCTAATCGTAAACCTTCTCTTCTACCGGTGTCTGCTAACTTGTTCTCGGCTCCATTTTAGAACTGAGTGTCTTTTCTTGTCATACACCCATTCCTACCCAACCGACTCGTCCCTTTGCCTATCTAGCTTCAAGAATCCATGCCTCCCTCATCTTATCCAACTTAGAGCCTCCCTGCCCGCGTTTCCTAGTAGCTTTCTAGCGGCCGGCTTGAAGACATCACGATGAGGTGGATTTATGAGGACAGCAGGCTATTTAACGCCGGCCAGACAAGGATAGCCGGGGTGCCGAGGATCGGTATAACTAGCACTAGACTCTCAAGTTCCCTACACTTCTTGACCTAGCTTAACCGAGATAATTTTGCTACTCATCTGAAGCTTGATAGATCCTTACCTCTATCACCGCTTCTGCTATTGCTGTACCGTAACACTGACTTCAGAAAGCTTTTTTTTGTATCTCTTACCACTGTTCTACGGGCCCGGCCTGAGCTAATGGTTCTAGTAGTACAGCGTTTCATTTGTGACGATGCATGCGGTGTAGAAGCACTTCAAGTTAAGTAAGGTATTGTTATCAAGTAATAGGCTAACATGTGGCTTGTCGGCAAGTTCAAACAACTTGAAGTTGGGTAGGTGTCTATTATAATTGTTGCTACTACCTTACGCTACGCTCTCTGCCTTCAAGTTTTACTAGTATAGTAGTAGCCTGGGCCAACCTTCAAGTTGACTTACTTTTCTCTCCCCTTTTCTTCAAGTTTGTAAGATTCTTGATTTTTTTGCGATAGCTACCGTGACTATAATAAACTTATGCATTTGATTTCAGCTTCCTTCATCAAATCTCGAAAATTGAACTTAGTTATGATAAGCCTTGTCGTTCTCTTGAAGCACCGCAGCACGCAGCGCAATTTGAAGACGCCGAAGGCCCCCCCGACTTATAGAGGAATTGATAAGGACACAACGCTTTGGCTGTAGCGAACAGGGCACTGGACAGCGTGACTGGACAGCGTGACTAAGGTGGAGGATCACCATAAATGCTGCATTTATAGAACCAAGGTGATAGATAGACACACACAGATGGCTGAATTGATCGCTGGTCCTTCCATAAAGGTCAGGGTCCAGCCAGACTAAATACAAGATTTAGGGGTGGTCGGAGTATGTTTATCCGTGAACTACATGTAACTAGAACTAAACTAGAAGGATAACCCCAAGTGTCGTTACAACGGTGACATGGCAAGCCAGAAAGTTCGATAGGAGCGTTCGTTTGGACATCGCTGGGGACTTCGCTCCCTGATCATGATCATCCGCTCAGCTTCGATCCGATTCGGGGCGATAAGACCTGTATACCGGGAGGAGATGCGCGCAACTGTCGTCGACCGTCTGTTTCCAGTTATCATGTTGGGCTCTCCAGAAGCGGAGAAGACACTGAACGATAATATAGAGATCGCCTGTTGAGTTTATGATGTATTCTTTGACCAACCGATGCGACCCCTTCGATTCGGGATGACGTTCGATGGCCAAAGTGCCCGGTTGTCTCTACCTATGCCCAAACCATTCGGGTTTTGTGTGGTCCAATCCATGTAATCCTTCACCAGAGGCTGTTGGGTGGGTTTGCTGGGTAGACCAATAGAAGGAGTTAGGACTGAATCTATCAACAATTGTTGTATTTCACTTCCAAGACCCTTTCCATTCAGAATGGACCCCGTCGGGCAGTCGACCAAGAACTAAATCCAATGCTCCAAAAGCGACGGTTTAGGTAGAAGCCCATTGTTAGACCAAAATCCTTTTCGATCTGATTCAGGCAGTATAGTATCTGATTGCCCTCTTTCCGTTTCAGGAGAGTTTCATGATGACACCGGCCTTTCCTAGCCAGAGACAAGAAGACTGGCAGCCGGGCTCTGTTATAGTAGAAAGTAATTCCACCAATGCTTCTGGTAAAGGTGGCTCCGATGGAACACATGGATGAATACGAGGTGGAAGACATACTGGGGGGAAAGAACTGTACGCAGGGGGCAACGGCAGTTCAATGTTAAGTGGATCGGTTATGCGCAGCCTACATGGAAAGCCTGTGAGCGCTTTTGATCGGACGTGGAAGCTTTACATCGTTATGAAAACCGTCAATGATGACACACCAAGAAGGGGGAGAGGGAGCGTTGGTTCATGTCTACCGGTAAATAATTATATTCTTGTTATTGCTATTCTTCTGCAAACTACTGTACAGGTATATATCGCTAGTCCCGATCATGTGAGTTTGTTCAGACAGGGAGTAATGTTAGGGAATACCCTCATAAGTTCATAAGTAGTAGGAAGGCTCCCACATGACTGGTTCTATCGGCAGAGCTTTTCTCCCTCTCCTTGCCCTTCTTCCCTTTTTCTCTTTTGTGTATAGGAAAACCTTAGTTATAGCTGAAGGTCTTTTTTCCTGTAACATACATGTAGGGTTCACATTGAATGCGTTGGAAACTAGTCGAATTGATGGAGATCGTTCATTTCAGTATGTTGAAAGCTCTCAATGGGGAGATCAGCGCTAAGGTTGTTGTGAAAATATGTTTACTATGGTGGCGGAAGCCTTGAACCGGAGCAGATCAACCCCTAACTTCAACTAGCCATCAACCAACCACAACATTTGAT
>JAHQZX020000473.1:0-11324 GCA_019804575.2 Pseudotulostoma volvatum
GAATTGTATGGGATCCTGTGTCATGTGCTAGGGTTGAACCCTATCATGTGACCATGTCAGGTTGAGGTCCCTGACACCGGCGAAGTGTTGCCGATCGCTGCTTTAACGTATCCTTTCTTGACCCTATCTTCCCAACTTGAAGCATATCCTCCAGCTTCTAATAAGAGGCGGCCGAGTTCCATAAGTAATTCATTGAATGTCTTATTGCCTTGTTTGAGGTTATTAAGGTGAATAAGGGCCTTGTCTTGACGAGCTGTGTCTGAGAAGGCATGGGCGAGTTGTTTCAGATAATTCTCCTGGGAGAAGACCGCGTGATCATTCTCTTGGTAGTTCTTGACCCAGGGGTGAATCCTTGCCTTCGCCTGACCCGATAATCGCCCAAAGGCATACCAGATTCTATCTTCTTCGCTGCCGATTGCGGCAGCATCAATCTTAAGCTTGGCGTGGAGTTCGCTTTCGTATTGGGGGAACAGCGCTGGGTCGCTATGGTCGTAAGGTTCAGGGTTCAGAAGTTTCGCACGAGGGCGTTTCTCAATTTTTAGAGTAATATTAATGTTGATTCCCTCTGGACGGTTTTCTAGACTTTGGATTTAGGCAGCTTGTTGCTGCGTCAGTGCGTTTTGCTGCTGGATGGTTTGGGCTTAGAAATCGCCGATCGACTGGCTGAGAGTTAACGCCGTGCCGGCTATCGAAAAAATCCCGCCAACCCTTATGCTCAGCAAAGCCCAGACAGCAATATACCTGTCAGGTCTCCTGCAGACGCCCTCGATGTTATGGATTGGGAGCCAACTACCTCTCGCGCGCAGAAGAAACGTGCTAAATGGGTTAGCAAGGAAGAATTGGAGAAACGCCGGGTCGAGAAAAGATGTATGAGATGTGGTGCCAAACACTGGTCCAATCAGTTGTCCATTCCTACCCGCTCTACCCTCAAAGGACTTGAAACCAAAACCTAAAGTTGCTGCGTCAGTGGGTTTTGCTGCTGGATAGTTTGGGCTTGTTGGTTGAGAATAGCCTGAAGGTCGACAACCCACTGAGGTGTAGGTTGGGGTTCGGCTGTCCTCCTTGGTTATCGTTGTCTTGGTATGGATTCATTTGATAAGGAGGTGGCTAATAGTGGTCGCCAACTTAATAACGCATTCTACTTCAAAATTTAGCTCTTATAGTGACTCCAGTACTTACTGTCTCAGCACTATTGGTATCGATCTTCTGCCTACGTTCTCGGCAACCAGTCGACTTAAACGCTTATTGTTTCAGCGTAGGTTGGGTCCAGTGGTGTTCTGGCTCAAGGGAAGGTATCCCAATTTAGAAATAGGTAGGTGTAGGTCAAGATAGGTGGCGTTCTTGTAAAGAATGAATAGAAAGGTTGATTTTAAAAGAGAGAACAATTCCTAATGTAACGGGCCAAAGCCAACTTGTATTCCTAACTAACTAGGGGCAAGCTAAACAAAAGGAATTGTTGGAAAGAGAAGAGAGGAAGTAGTGATGTGGTGTGAGATGGGGAATTTGATGTGGTGTATTACGCACAGGCCCTTCCTTGAATGGGTTTAGCGTGAGGGCGTAGCCGCATACAGCTGACAGAGGGATTTTTAAAGGGGGCTAATATATTAAGTGAATCTCTCGACGCGCTGTTAATGGCTATCGCATCTAAGACGCTATTCCAACAAGCTCTGATGGTGCTTGAGAGAGAGGTTCCGGATCTTGATGAGGACTATTACTTTAGAGTAATGGAGAAGCTTGAGCTGGAACGGAATGTAGAGAAATTGTTGGCTTGCCTCCGAAGAGGCGTAAAGGCTTTCTCGAGCGCCTAGCACCACAGACTGAAGCTCTCAGTGAATAGAATGAAATTAATATTTGTTAATTTGTATACTACTAAATTTTTAGAATTCCTTGTTCTATTTAATTCTTCTATGGTAATTTCACTAGACCATTATAATATCTTTTAGGAGCCTCTGAACTGCCTCTAAGTCGCTTTGTACCGCAGATGATCCTGCCATATATCAGCAACCTTCTGGGATGAGTGTCCTATCGTAATATCGCTTTAATGCTCCATACTGATGACAGGAATCCTGAGAGCAGAATATGAAGAAAGTATACAAATTATTATTATTATTATTATTTTGGGTCGAATATTATGACGGTTTTTCCCCAAATGCTTGTCTTTTCGCAGTCAAAGTCATGTTTCTGCCGCACCTCGCCGCTACGACACGGACGATAATTGATGGCTCCCAAACCCGAATAGGCAGGCGTGGAGGTCCCAAGCGCAGTACCCGCGGCTTGGCTGCCTCAGTTTGAATCGGTGGTCGGAGTATCTATCAATATCACGCGATACGCCCATCAGTTCAGTGGGAACTGATATTTACTCGATACTGATGGCCCGCTGCTAATACTGACGCGGGATGGAACAGCCCCTTAACACTTCACTACGAAGACCCGTCGTTGGCGTGCTGCTTCTGTTCTCGAGCTGGACGTCTAGAACCTTCGTTCTAACCCCTTATATAGTTATAATAATAACAGCTTATCTTGGGTTGCGGGTTAGACCACACATCATAATAATACATAAAATACGATATAATACGGTAATTTACCGCTTACTCATCTACGCTTTGCAGAACTGAATATGCGCTCACATTCAGCGGCGTTCATTTGCCGGAATAGAAAGTCATCAAGAAAAATCCACCCCAGCCCCACAAGAGCTAACGCTCGCTATCTCTTAAAACCCTAATGTTCCTGCCAGTTCTATTGACCTTATCCAACATAAGGATTATAATACTATGATACTACGAAGATTACAGCACACTCTTCCTAACTTATTCTTCGATATGCAAGATGTTGAACATTGCTCAACAATTGTAGGTGTAATGAACAGCCAGATCTAATAAGAAAAGAGAATGGAATCTCTTAATTCTATTTAGGTGCTATGATACAAGAATATTAAGCATAAGAAAAAGAAAGAAAGAAAGAGAAATGAGATCTTGCGGAAGTAGACTTGTATGGACTAGCCTGTGTACTATTCCTTCTTCCGTAAGGTGTCTCAGCCAGTCACGTGACTCGGTCCCAGCAGCTATGTTGATGAGGTCATCACAGTAGGAAGATTCTGATGGCAGTCTATATATTCATTAGTCATGTATCATAACGTAAATAGCCAGATCAAGAATATAAATATCTCCTTCTGACCTTCAGATAAAAAAAGAGAGGATCATCTTTATTATGATTATCATCTTCTGTTCGATAAAAGTCCGTAAAAGCCATACGCGCTAAAGCTGGATATTGTTCCTCAGAGTTGGGCTCAAAAAGCACAAAGATCTGGGGTTCGAATCCTGGTCCGCAAAACTATGCTCCGTCTAAAGATAACTGCTGGTACTCTCTGTGAGGCAGCGGGCGCTGACTTTACCACTACACCACAGCGCCAAAAGGCCCAATGGATGACTTACCAAGTCATCCAGTCAGCGTACTATATGTCAGGTGCTGACACTCATCATGTCTTCCTTGGGCCGATTCGTGGAGGAATTAAACTAGTGGAATCTTTAGCACTAGTCTCGGTTGTAGGCTTGGCCTTCCAATAGGGGTTCACACACCTGACATACTTTTCACTGTGGCCCCAATACCAAGCATTAGGTGATTTATCATCGCTTGAAAATACTAAGACTATTAGTAATACTGTTAGTAATGGCATGGAACCACGTGATTCGGAATCAGCTATATGTATAAATGTCTTTCGGAATATTTTAGTACTGAATTAGAATTCATTGAATCAGGTACTATAAGCTGGTCCTGTTATTTAGAGTGGGTTGGGTTAGGTGCTTAATTTGAACATAGCCTGGGTGATGGCAGAGCATTCATCACTGAGAAGGTTAAGAATTCTCTCCCTACTATGTAGTATCATGCAATAGCACTCTCGAATTAGCCGATCTGGGTCTTAAATTAGTACTAGCAGGCTGTGAGATAGCGACCTCCCAGAAGTATGTAGCAAAAATCATAACGCAAAACCGCCGAAACTAACCTACCTACATAGGACCTATTGTGCAAGCTGGTTCCGATGTGGTAATGTTCTGGGTTACATACAAGGAAGAGACTGAAGTTGATACGGGAAAGATACTTAACTAACTAGGACTAGATCACAACTTTAGACAGACCCAGTGTTGCGGCCGCCCCCACACAAGCTGTTCAAGGACTCGAAAGGTTTTTTCATGCCCCGGCCTAGCGGTATAACCCTTTGCGAAAACTCAATTCCTTGAAGAACACCGAGCCCAATATCCACTCTGTGGAGAATGGCGTTAGACATCTTATCTAACATGCCAATGTCTGCTGCGCCTGAGAGAACCTTTTCATGCGGGAGGAGGACTATGCCGTGGAGCAGGGCTAGGCTCACGACCAAAAACATTGAAATGGTGGAATCCCTGGCGCACCACCGCTTGATGGGCTTCATCTTGCGCGTCTCAAGTAACCGAAGCATTATCAATGAATGACAAAAACTCATCATCCATCTCTGGGCACAGATCTCGGGCCGTATTCGAAAAGAATCTGACCGATCTTCACACCTTTTCCCTTTTTTATTAGAGCTATGAAGTAACTCTGGTTAGCATTGCAGCTTGTCGGGGAGTGGTAAGTCCTTACATTTTACTTCCCAAATCGACTTTATATGCCTGATTATATTGTCCATCTCATCAGGTGTCCAAGTGGTCGTCATGTACTTTTGCGCTTGGAAGGGTCCAGTAGAAGCGCATCTGAATAAGCTGGCACTGCTTCAGATAAGCGGCAGTACTTATTCAGTACAAAGACTGCCATATCCACCGCATTGCGCATGCGATAGTCATTAGAATGGTATTTCGACTCATAAATTAGCTATATCCGAAGATCACTAGCTGATTACAACTTACTCTTATTGTCCTAGAGCAGTGGATTAACTGTATATCAAGTACTTCCATAACATCAGATAGAGTACAAGAAGTTTGCTTTCCACTTAAAGTACCTTCTTTGAATGCCAAAAGGAACTCACACATTTTCTGAAGCAAATCTCAGTCATCTTTGTCCAAATTATTCTCGCCGGTACCTTCGCTATGCTCCATGAGCCAGTTAACAATAGCTGCACGGTACTTCAAGGCCACTTCTATCATATTCCCCCAACTAAACCGTCGTGTGGCGTTATAAACAAGGACTACGCCAATCACAGGTATCCAGCTTTGATAAAGATTTTACGTGAAAATGCACCATTGTGCAGCTTCCTCAAGGTGGTCGTGCTGCTCCAGCCTAATATCATGATCTCGTGTGCTAGCCTTGGCTTTATTCGAGACACTTTGCTTACTTTCTCACCCGCCATTTCTCGAGCATTTGGCTGCTACCTGGATCATGCGTCCAACTCTGGTTCAATTGATACTTACCCCAAATTCATCAGGCAGGGCAGAGTATATCGCCCTAAGGTATGTATCATTTGATCCGGTATTATCCCCCACGAAGTACCTAATATTTCTACCAATGCCGAACCGTATAACCAATTCTGCAATGTGGGACTCTTGTTGTGGTCCTGAATGGGCCGATTTGCACTCTGGGAGTCCGATTAGCAAGTCTTGCAATGAGTAGCTCTCATCTACCCATTGCATATCAACGCTAGGGAAGCTAATTCTATTCGGTGAAGGCCAAATGTCTGCCGAGAATGGATCATAGACTTGGCCCCGTGCAGCTTCACTCGCAGTTGATCGTAATAAAACGTATAAAAATTTCTAATATGGGAGAGAAGTGTTGACCGGGATTTGATTAGACTCCCCTCAATGAATGGGTTGAGAGAGAGGCAAAACCGTCGACCCAGGCTATGTAACGATGTTAAATCGCAACTTCCCTCAGCATATCAGAATCACTAGTGATTCTAACTATTCGGAGCGGTCAAAAGAGTCACGGTCCGCTGAGGGATGTGAGGATATTGCTGAGAGGCTTTAAACCACTATATTTCATTAAATTAGCATTAATCTATGTTTTTGTGAGTACATCAGTGTCAAGATCATGTTTTCTCAACAGGTGACTCTTTGCATTTGTTGTGAAATAGCCTTTCCAAGGGCTTTTGTGGGGTCTTCCACAGCGCACTTCAGGCAATAGTGGTTTCGGAAATTTCTTCCTCTACTGTCCTCATAAAAGCTTTCCTCACCGTCCTTTGCTTCTCGGAAAAAGGCCCAGATAAGTATTGAAGTAGCTGATGCAGCTGACGCTGAGCTTTGGGGACTTGAAAAGGGCGATCGTGAGCGAATAGTGGGGACTGTCAGCAGGTTAATAATAAGAATCAGTGGCTTTTGTTGACTCTGCGAGAGACCTTGAGGAAATTTTGCAGGGATATAATCTATGGATCAAGCAAGGGTGTAGACTAGAGTCATAGCATATTATCATTTGTGCGGTGGGGAACTAATACTAAAATAGTCCATACCAAGTCGGCCTTTGTAATTTCTTACTGACCGCCAAGTCTGCCTGCAGCATATGTGAGCCAACCGATGAGTACTTCCTTCATTCTTTTCTCTCTTGATTTTTTTCACATTTGTTTCCTCTCTTTTCCCTTTCACTACTACTATTATTAGTCATGTTTGTTATCTGTATCTAGCCCAGTGATGTTATTGGATTGAATTTTGGATGCATATGCTATTTGTAGGATCGGAACGCAATGGATTGGATTTGATTTCCTTTGGATTGGCTTCCTGGATGGATCCAATGATCCAGCAGATCCAGGTATCCAGTTAGTAAGATATATGTAGTATTAGAAGGATATTCAAAAGCCTGGATCCATGCTCTTGAATACTTGGAAGCCTCAATAATTATCGTGGTGGAGGAGGGTACCCGATAGACGTAGTAGATGAAATCTGATTTTTCTAACTCTCGTAGATGAGAGGGCTACATATATATACATAAATGATAAAAGAAATGAATCAAACATAAATGACATGATAATAATCTCCTCTTTCATTCTTGCTCGTCTGTCGCTAAGCAGCTTAGAAGAGCCGAATACATACTAGCATTCAGCGCTCATGGCTGGAATTGAGAGCATGCCAAAGGCTATGCGAGCTAATAATGGGTATTCTTCCTCACATCGAGTGTAGAGTGCACAGAGATTAATTGATTTTTCTTTGGTCTTTGGCAGGGCTTTCTCTGACTATTGAAAAAGAAAATGTTCCATTTCGAGATACTGCTGATACTCACTCACCCTGTACGTCTTTTGAATCGGGTCCCATATGTTTTGTGCTTTGGGCCCCGTTAAGCAAACTTAGAAGGATCACCTTAAAATATTGGGAATAACAAGTCCGAATCTGAAGCACTAACCTCTATTACTGGATGTGGTGTTGATAGTCGGTCTTGGCTAAGTTAACTTGACTAGGATAAGACTTGGATACGTCGTGGTATCACTTTCATCCACATCATGACTTGCTCCTGCAACAAGTGCTTGTCTTCTCCATGTTTCTTTTAGGAGTTAAAAGCCTTCCTGCGTCTATTACAGTTATTTTCCTAGGATAGTAGATAGGAATCGAATCCATGGATTCTTCCTGTCTCTTGCCTTGATAAAGTTAATAATAGTTAAATTCAATAAAGACAAAGACTGCTATATGCAGGCAACGGGTGTTCGCTAGAGTTTACATGAATGAAGAATTATTGATGTTGGATGAACACGGAGAACAAGGGGACCAGGAGGGTATAGAATATGCAGCCGTATTGACCCAACATCTTGAGCGTATACCAGACACGTACATCCCCATAAATAGCAGATTAGTACAAAAATGGAAGAGTGGAACACCAGCTGTCAAAGGCAACTCGACTACATGATAATGAGAGTTCTAGAACACTTTCAGTCTAGGTCCCAGCCTAGGCTTTCACCACCCTGAAAATGAGGCATCTGCTTAACTTCTGGAGTAGTAGGGACTCCAAAATCATCCTCAGATTCTTCAGCGCCAGTCTGGGAAATCTGGTGGTTGATGTTTTCGCTGGTGATCTGGATTACTGACTGAAGAGTATAAATCATCACGAATCGTGCTACGACTTGTATAAATAGAAACAAGAGTTGAAGTGGTGGTACAAACGCAAAAGCCCATGTCTTGTGTAAGAAGCTACTCGTTGATTGCTTTCGGGAATTCCGAGTAGGATGTTCTAATGCCGAACGAGGCGGCATGGGGGAGAGATCACGCTTCCTCGGTTTTAACGGACGGAGAACCACTCTGTTATTCCGGCTCGTGTTCGGTTCCACGTTTTCAGAGATTGCGTACTTATTCTCTGTATCTAGAGGTTCTGAGCCGAGAGGGACCGAAAACCGTGATAAAAAAGGCTGTCTGGATACGGTCCGCAGCTGAATCTCGGGGGATTCGCTGTTTTTCTCCTCCGTTAGTGGGGTAGCCCAGGGAGCAAGGGAAAGTGAGTCCTGAGTCATCGCCCTTGGGAAGATATCTTTCTTGCATACACAAGATGAAGAAATTGGTAGTGACGACGCACAAGATTCTAATGGCGGCAAAGTTGACGGAATGTCTGAGTAAGGTGGGGATGGGGGAAGCGAAGATATAGGTGCCAGGATAGAATGGAAAGAATCTTCACTCGAAGAAAATTCCGTTGCATCAGCTTCACTGTCAGATTCCGGCAGCGGCTGCATTTTTGCAAGTACGGTCTCGAAAGATTCAAGTGGGTCTGTCAGTGACCGTTTAAACCGTGTAAATCTGCACGGTATGTCAACTGATGGGGAAGCTTCAATGCCATTTGGCGGTTTACCAAGCTTCCCAGATGGGCTCTTGGGAGGACTGTTTTTCTCCGTTGTATGCTCACTGGACTCTCCTCGACCCGAGGGAAGACTAGCGATGCTGCTTTGATACTGTTCATTTTGCAATTCTCCCGTGCCGAGGGATATTGCAGAAGCACTATCTCCCCGGCCCTTCGGACGCCATGGCCTCCTCTTCTTTGGCGTCCGGGCATCTTCCGGGATCTCAACAGTGAAACCCCTTTCAAAGGGGCACGGTGTAACTTCGTAGCGAAGGATTTTGGAAAAGGCAGCTTTCAGCTCCGCCACACGCTTTTCTTCCTCCTCGGCCTCACTGGGGAGCTCAATACGGTAGTATGTCAAAGAGCGTATCCGCAAGACGAATGTCGACCTGCCGTCCACACACCAACACTGTGAATTCTTTAATATTGCGTGGACAACCTTGCCACATTTGAGGTAAACTGTCAGGCCAGTGACTTTTTCCAGTCTCAGCTGACCGAATGCCACGGTTCTCTCGGTCAGCGATCTCCAGGGGAGAGACTCGATAGTATCGACAGGGTAATCAAAATCTACAGAGTTAGGGCTTGGTAAATACTCTGCCGAGACTCTGGGCGCGAATTCAACGATTTTGGCGGAAGGATGGAAGAATAGTACCTCAACTGAGGCATCTCCCGAGTGCCGAGAGCGCAAGGAAACCTTTTTGTGCTGGTTTTCAAGGAGCTTGGCTGGCAGGGTTGCTGATCGGCGGACCGGCGTCGCAGCGGGCCTATTCAAAGACGTGAGCATTGCTGATGGGGGAGGGGGGTGTAACGGAAACCCGCATTGGGGCAGGGCAAGGCATGTGGGTTATGAAGACGTGGCATATGATAAATCAACGATGCGTCATGGTGAGACGATGGAGAGAGGTAAATTCGGTGCCTCACCGTGATAAGCACTACTTTACTAATTATTATTACTAACTAACTTTTTTATTTATCTGATCTACGTACCGTATGTACATGTACATGCGTATTTCACCGTAGCCTAGGTTGGATTAGTTCCGACTGACGTGACGATTTCACAAAAAGTCACATGACCCATAAACCACAAAACATGCTACTGACCCATGGATAGCTCTCACGCCATCATCAAAAGCTTCAAGGCTCTAGCATTCTAGTGAGGTGCTTCGTTTAGTATTTAAATTGCATGATCAAGAGTTTTCTGCCTCCCAGGTTGCTGTTACACTGGATCTCTCCCACAGCACTATATATCGCCTTCTTGGAAGCCGCGAAAAAACAGCAGGAACGTATCGAAAAGCCCTCAAAACAGCCAGGGCGAAAGTCCAAGCTCACTAAAAGAGGGGAATGCACTTTACTTCTTCACGTGAACAGCAATCCCCAAGATACGTGGGCTACACTTGCAACACCTTCTAAATCGGTACAATAGCTTCACCCGACCACTGTGCGGAGGTATTTGAGAAAAAAATGAGCTTTACACGTTTAAATTTCGACGGAAGCCTTGGTGACAACTATAGGCGAGCTCGATTAAGATGGGCCAAAGAACACCTTAGTTGGAGCGTTGACGACAGCGTTACGCAGTCTTTTCGGATGAGAGCACGTTTGAGCTTGGCCTTCATGAAGCGGAAAAGAAGTGACGCTCTCAAGCCGTAGTACCTCATGCTTAGCCTTCAAGTCTGGACGCACGGTGTATTGACTACACCTACAAGGGCAAACTAGTTACTCTACCCGCGAACACCCATGAATAGTATGATCCATTCCAATAAGATATTGAATGACCAACCATTTACGGGCCTTAATAGCACGATTTAGTAATCGGTACCGTTTAGGACCACACTACATATAAAATTTTGATGGAGTAAAATACCGGCCACTAGTACGCACTAAGAATAAAACATCGATTACATAGCATACAAATTGTAAAATGTACTACTACTAGTACCGCCAAGAACGCTGCACCTGCACCGCGATCGTAAACGGTATCATCAAGAGAGCTTATATAAGCGGCCACTATTAATCGGTACCGCCAACCCCCGCACCGGGAGTACAAAAATGCTCGGCGGGAGTAGACTAATGCATACTAATTTAGACTGGCCGAGAGTAGATTTTGATCTCGATTATTGCGTAATGCTACTACCGGCCAGCATAAACTAACCATTCCTTATACTATGGTGGCGGACATTCAAATCCAATACAAAAGTGTAACCAAAAATGCCACCATTTTCGAAGCTACGCAACGCCACACCACCGCATGAAAAACAGAATCAGAGATTGTAACTCTATAGATAATTGGTCTAAGAATAAAGTTACAGAAAGATATATTCAAAAACCGCAAGGGGGGAGCCTAGGGGTTCGTTTGAAAAAAGGGCACTTTTTCGGAGATGTCCCTCGCGGGCGCTTCACCTTTTTTTAGAAGGCGGTATACATTCTGCCGATGCAAAAAAATACGGACATATGTATGGTAAGATACATATAACCTTATACATGCCTCTCACCTTCTGATGCGGTGTGAGGGCTTTCCACCCACCTGATCCGTATGCCATATTTTTCGGACAGCCGTTAGATAGTTTTACCGCATACAAATGCTAATGATATAGGCACATTACTCTGCAATCCCTCGA
>JAHQZX020000474.1:0-11316 GCA_019804575.2 Pseudotulostoma volvatum
TGTTGAGGGCTTCTGTCGAAGTTGACTGTGTAGTAATGTTGAGTAAGAGCCACCGACAATATGGCAGAAAGGATTAGGCTGGAAGGTTTCAGTTGCGCCTTTTGCGTCTCTTGATAAGCAATGATGATTCCATAGCGATAGTTTTGACCTGTTATAGCAAAGGATATTTATTAATATAGTGCTTTGCAAAATGGTTGTCCCACCGGACAAACTGGCCCCCCAGCGCAGGTCTCTTGTGGTTGCCCAACAAAACAGGCAACACAACCAATTCTTGAACTTATCCCCTGTTTCTACCGTATAAATATACTCTTCATCTCATAGCGCTATGCCTGGAAGGCTCCCAGATGATGTTCTCCACCGTATTCAAGTCCGCTTAGGCTGCGGCGAGCGTCCAAGTACGACTATGCACGTGTCTAAGAGGACAATAACACGTATCCGGCTATCTCTTGACCTCTTTGGCCAGCCATACCCACGGTTGTCCTGGGCCGTCCAAGGACTTTACTGCCTGTGCAAGAAATGGTAATACCTGAGCGTTGCTCATTGCAGAGATGATATTGTATCTGACAGCTGGTGTATAGTGTTTACTCGAGTTCCTTGACGATAATCCCACCGCGTATCTTGACGAGATGCAGCAGTTTATATTCGAGATATATGGGTTAGAAACCACTATTTCTACGGTCTGCAGGACTTTGACTAGAGTAATGCTGAGAGAAGTGAGCCACTTCGGCGTACCTGGCAAGGAATCCAGAAACAGTACGAATGTTATCAGCTGGTATTCTTAGACGAGTCGGCTTCCAATGAGCGCACTGGTGATAGAAAATATGGATGGTCTATTAATTTGCCAGCAAGCACCCAGCAAGCACGTCCGCACAAGCGGTCCGAATAGTGGAGCATCCTACCAGCTTTCACCCAGGATGGCTACTTGGACTGGATTGTATTCCGAGGCTCGATTACAAGTGAGCTTTTCATGGACTTTGTGCGGGAAAGAGTTCTTCCGCACTGCTCATCATATCCAGGTCCACACTCCGTTATTATTTTGGACAATGCGTCAATTCACAAAAACCCCGAGTTGAGGCAGATGTGAGGAAAGAGGCGTTTTACTGAAGTTTCTACCGCCATACTCCCCTGATTTCAATCCAATCGAAAGCACATTTAAAGACCTCAAGGTTTGGATTAAAAGGAACTTTGTACTAGCAGCGATTTCAATGATTTCGGAGATTTTCTGAGCTTTGCGGTTAACCAATGTCAGGGTCCGAACGCGAAACAACGTATCCAAAATGCCGGGTATCATGTATCTACCTAAATTAAATATCGGATGTGGTATTGATAGAACTAGAACTTTGAGGGCGTCGACGCTTAAACTCTGATACTTCATGCGTATCGAAGTGAGTGTGCCCAGCTTAAACCCGAGCTCCTTCCAGATTTCCTCCGTCATTCCTTTAACATTCTAACTCCCAGTCATCCTCAATTAGCTTTGTGATGACCCAAGCCCAAAGCATAAGTAATGGATTCGTTGTACTAAGCTAAGGGGCGATCGTACAAGAATCCAAAGGCAAAGAAAGAAAGAAAGAAAGGAAAACAGAACTCAGGAAGGGAATACAGGACAAATATACAAGTTGTGGGTCATGTGACCCATACCCGAGCCTAGTCCGTCACAAGCTTCTCTTTGATACGTCCATACATCTCGACTCCATAGATCTCGACCTTCTTGGGGGTATTGTGTCCCCGCTCCCTCGTTAACCAATCGAAGAAATCTTCTAGGATGTCTTCGGGATCCTTCTGAGCGCTGGCTGCCAGCGGGCTTGAACTCGGCGGGTGGCTCGGGCATTCTGGCGTTTGATATTGCTGGTTCATTTGGTGAAGATGAGAGACAAGGAAGGTGTTAAGAAGGGCCGATGTAGTAGATGCCGCAGATGCAGACTGGTTATCCTGCTTTGCTACTGTCTCCAGCTTTTTATGGCTTCTATCTCTCCACCTGCAAAGTGCGACAACCAGTTGCGGGGAGGGTTGTTCAATTGTTGAGGACCCATCGTTGACTTCCTTACTCCAACGCCGAAATAAATCCGATGGAATGGGATAGTGATCAGCAGCAATATCCGGGGCTCCAGGCTCCTTGTCTTGCCAGAAAGTTCTACCTTTGTTACGGCAACGCGCATTAATACAAGCCCAGTGGTCAGCGATTCCAGGCATGTGATTCCTGGCTGCTTTCTCGGACTCTAGAACTTGACGAGATCGCTTAATTGCGCCTGGGTTGCTGTCTGGCGGCCCTGGCTTGATGTTGCTCGGATTGGTGTTGACATGGAGCCTGGGCTGGGGCCGGAGCTGAGGCTGCTCTTCCTCTTTACCGATAATGTGAGCCGCGGCCACTGTTTGTGCCACTCTTCTGGGCAAGTCAACACCGACTATATATTACCACTAGTGCGAAGCGGCCACGTGAACCGTTTCTCGTACCAGTATTGTCAATCTTCTCGCGCTGCTGGAGGCTCCTCTTCTTCACCACTACTGCTGCGGTCCCTCCTCCATAAAGTATCCCTGTTGTGGCGGCAGATAAGCCTGGGCCAGGTCAAAGGTAGGAGAATTGATAAGGACACAATAGTCTAACCGCGTATAGATAACACATACATAGGCTAACACACAAATTTACGAGTTCTGTAATACTAATAATTGTCTCCCGCACCCGGCTCACCGCTGTTGCCAAATGTTAGCTGCAGCCCAATATACTTTCTGAGACTGATAGAGGGGAATGTTTACACTGTTTTCTCCTAATAATAATAGAGACCTCGAACATCCAGCCCCTTCCACAATATAGTATTTTAGTAACTCGCGTTTGTATTTGTGACATGTATGCATGTCACGATCCACCCGGTTTTATTTTCAGGAAGATTATCAGTAAGTTGATTAGGCAGTAATGAAAAAATCTAGAGTTACAGGGAGAAAATTGTTCTAGCTCTATAAGTCTATATTATATATACTAATATAATACGAAGAAATCCCTTTTCCTGGAGTCTTTATTACCGACCCGGAACTTGCGCTTACAAACGCAAATATTTAGCCCATAGTCATCTGCTGCTAGCTCATAATCCAACAAGAATATGGCTCATACGGGTAAAATCGCGGAACGCGAACGAGGATTCTGCCATTATTACCTTGGCATTACAGGTGGTGGGGTATCATTACAGCACTCGTAAATTCGTATGTTAGCCTATGTACGTGTTATCTATAAGCGGTTAGACCATTGTGTCCTTAGCCGAAGCGTTGTGTCCTTATCAATTCCTGTGGCACAACCACTGTTGGTATTTTATTGAGTATCAGTGTTGAAATATTACAGTGTTATAAGTGTGGTGAGGGCTTTCAAAACCACACTGGCACTAGACCAGTGTAGTGTGGTGACCGTTTACGGGCCTTAATAGTACGATTTAGTAGTTTAGGACCACACTAACATATTGCTTTATGCGAGTTTTCTGGAGAAGGAATCTCCCTAATACGGTAGAGTCTCTAACAACTGGAAAAGGGTAAGAAGCCCTGACCATTCCTTTATGTATCATTTCCTTTGTATGGATCAGGTCTTGGTGACAGGCCGGATGCCACCCCCTGCAGAGCGCCACACATCAAAGGAAAGGCAGCTATATCAGGGAGGTAAAGAACACCACCCGCTATGAAAAAGGAGCAAAGTTCAATGGTACCATTGCATGGTTCTTGTGTCTTGGCTCGCCAAGATTCTTTACCGCCTTGGAATCCACCGTGAAAACCACATCAAATAGCATCAACAACAACGCATGATTGATTATTCTTATGTGCTTAAAAAATCAAGAGAAATACCAAATCTTTGAGTCTCTACAACTTGTCAGTATTAGAGACCCATGCTTTTTGCCTGAAGGGCCAGGAGGAGTCAGTCTGGTTAACGGTACTATTTTACGGGCCTTAATAGTACCATTTAGCAAACGGTACCGATAGTCGGTACTAATTAGTGTTTTATTCTTAGTGCGTACTAGTGGCCGGTATTTTACCCCATCAAAATTTTATATGTAGTGGTCCTAAATGGTACCGATTAACTAACTAGTACCGACTATCGGTACCGTTCACTAAATGGTACTATTAAGGCCCGTAAATAGTACCGTTAACCAGACTGGGAGGAGTCCACTGACCATCACGAGCCATAATCGAATCCTAGGCTCCTTGCACAGATACATAGCTAGCAGCATGTTGGAATCAAAAAATTCAAGGAGGTATATCCAGAAGTTATCCTAGAGAATAAACCTCATTGCAAATTTGAAAAATACGTTGTGTTGAATGATAAAAGTGCTGCGAAGGTCCCCAAAAGGCTGGGTTGGATTTTCCGACTCTCACGTCCCGGCGTCCAAACATATCTCTCACATTCATTTTTGATTAGTAATCCATATCATACACCGTAATTACATGTAATGGTAATGATACAACTAGGATATTTTACGCTAGCGTGACCACTATACCACTCTGCTTAGAGACGGAATGGTACATCAAAATGGGGACGAAGTTGTTGTGCAGCAAATGTATAACAATGGGGTGGACCCAGTAGTGTAATTGTAATAAAATCACCAAGGGTATTCAAGGGATAAGCTATTGGAGGAACGAAAATTGTGGCCAAGTGAGAAGGAATTTCACCTTGAATGCCCTAAGCGACATTGGGAGGAATGCCGGGAGAGACAACAATACAAAGAGAGTATTAAAGGCAGAAGACGTGACTCTTGCCGACAAAAAAGGAACCACAGTCAGTGGCAACTACACGCAGAAACAAATCTGCAACAAGTGTGTTCGTCGGAAAGATTCCTGCCAATACATACGTTCAAGAGAAATCCTGCGCATATTGTGAGGGGAGGTAGAAAAAAGGCTGCGAGAGGTGCGACGGAGTGCGGTTCAAGTGTTTATCTTTTTATTACCATCTTCCTAATGCGCCTTTTATTAATTCTATTTCCCTCCTAGACTGCTGTGCTCATCGCCTCCCTTCCTTGAAGCCTGATTTTTTGTCACAGAAGGGTGAAATTGAGGAGGTGCTTGGGGGAAAGCCTTACTGTCATACCGCATCCTCCTCTATCCAAAGTTTTATTGTGGGCTGAATCACATTGAATACTTTTGGTGCTACTCCAAATGCCCATTCAAGAGCCAGCTGCGGTTATGCTATCGAGGCCTATATCATTAGCATTTGTATGCGTTAAAACTATCTAACGGTTGCCCGAAAAACATGGCGTACAGATCAGGTGAGTGGAAATCACCCACATCGCACCAGGAGGCATAATAAGTGCCTGGTGATGACCAGTGACAGGCATGTGTGGGTGATGAGGTTGGTGTATGTAATTAATAATAAAAAACGGAGTGGCTTGTATTAAGGGGTTGTGTGTATCTTACCATACATATTGTCCGTATTTTTTACATCAGCAGAATGTATACCGCCTTATGACCGCCTTCTTAAAACGGTAAAGCGCCCGCAAGGGGACATGTTTGAAAAGTGCCCTTTTTTCAAATGAACCCTAGGCTCCCCTTATGATTTTTTAATATATATTTCTGTAACATTCTTAAGCCAATTATCTATAGAGTTATAGTCTCTGATTTTGTTTTTCATGTGGTGGTGTGGCGTTGCGTAGCTTTGAAAATGGTGGCCTTTTTGGCCGCACTTTTATATTAGATCTAAATGTCCGCCACCATAGTTGACTGGAAGTGCTTATACAAGTTATTATTATTTAATCAAGATTATCGTCTGTATCCAGCCTTTCGGCTATTGCTTACAAGTTAAAATACATGTGTTCGCTAGCTGCAGACAAAGAAAGTACTTTTCAATGTGTAGCTTATATTATGCGATTACTAACATAGTGAAATGTGTTAGTTATCTTGGTGAACCCAGACGGCAGGCGAGATATGCAACTCAAAACCCACTGTCTATTTATCTGCAAGTAGGAACTTGGGTCCAGTACTAATCTCACTGCAGCCATATCCTATACTTGAAAATGTTCAGGGTATTGAGCGATTATAGAGACATGGTGGAGGTTCTGATTGCGATCACCAAGGTCCAAGATAATTATATTCGCTTCATCATACATGCCCACATGGATAACTAGTTTATCTGGTTTTATCTAGTTTTAGAATCCACACAGAAAATAACTATTTGAAAATAGAAGATACTAATTTTCACAACCTAGCTTTGTGTCTTTTAGTGCCGGGCTTGTCGTACGGGTTAGTATCAAGCTTCTATGACCTTTCAAGTTACCTTTTCATCGCCCCAGCGCGTAAAGCCACAAACACTCTCCTTAGCATATTGTATATCTGCTGCAGGCTGCTATCCCCCACCTAATAATAATTAGTAGCATCCTAATCGCCTGCGGTCCAGCCTCCACCGGGACACCAGTTGGCGGGTACTAGATTAATAAGAGCCATGGTAAAGTGGGATACCTGACATAGAATATAGTGCAAGGCGTCACTTGTGGAGATAGCATCTCGGAGCTGAGAACCTTACTAATGATAGTTTCTCTTATAGTTGGACCAAGTCCAAAGGCAACGGTATCATGGTGTCGGAGTTCCTCTGTGCTGTACAGGGAAGGCTGCACACACAGCATCGACGGGGGCCAGAAGGTGTACACCACCAAAATTATTAAATAGGGTAAGGTAGTGGAAGAAGTGACCATGTCCATCTTCAATAAAGCATTCCCTGATAATATCGCAGTGTTCACTTTCGACAGTTCTAGCGGGCATGCATGCAAGGCCAAAGATGCCCTGGATGGATCTTTGCCCAAATGAATGATAACAGCACATCGGCAAGTCTTGAGTTCCCTGGTCCTCACACCAAACTGTTAGTGCAGCTTGAAAAGGCATTTCGCTTAGTTACATCCGATAAAATGACCGACCTATGTTAACAGACTACCCATTAAGACGTATAATCTCACTATTGACTACCGTAGTTTCATGCCGGACTTATGCGAACATTACTAATGTGATAGAGCCCCCCTATGCTGCTCGATGTGTCGCTACTACAATACCATAGCAATAGCATTAGGTCTCGGAAGCAAGGAGATATTCCTCAAAGAGGACTTGACCTATCGGCCTCCTAAGTCTTGTATAGTGGCGGAACTCCGTTCCCTGCCCACTTATTACCTCAGTATCTCAGCCGTCCATGTGATTCGGATGCACAAGCTTACTCAGCTTTTATAGATTGTCCGACCCGCCGTGATGTTTTTACTATATTAGGCTTAGCTTGAATTATAACGGTCACATGAAGGAAACAAATCGATTAGTAAGCCTGTCCGAGCAGACGAACATGTGCACAGCGCATATACCCTACCTATCCACTCGCTTTCGGTTTATTATTTTCCTTTACTACTATAACTACAAGTCAAGGCCCCACGAAAGGGATCAAGAGCAAGATGATTTTAATGCTAATATACAGGGTGAAGTTAATCCAGAGATCCATGGGGGCGAACCTTCTCTTTCATTGCTTCAACACAATCACATTGATGAGAGTGAGCTTTCTGCACCTGAATGCTCCTCTGCCAGTGACTTGAATGATGCATCCTCTTGGGATGAAGCGGATAAAGAGGATGATACTGAAGATGAGCCTGACTGATAGTATGACCAAAACTGGAAGTATAAAGGACGTCACACAAAACTCGTTTTCACTCAGGTGGACACCCGAAGCGGGTAGCTGCCTTCCTAAACCGTATGGGAGGTGCGGATCCGGGGCCACAGAGTATCGCCAGAAGAAACGAGAAGCAGAGTGCCATCAAGGATCTTCTCGGCATTACTCGATCAAAGTCTTGTTTCAAAGGCAACATGATATCAATACAAGTAATGAGTAAGACAAGGTGCGGCAGGTTATAGAGTGTGGTAATCCCTCTGGTTTGTCGGGTAAATAATCTGCTAGGCTAGAGGCTTCAAGAGATTTGCAACGCCTAGTCGAAATAAAAACTGAACAACTGGCAAAATATGGATGCATTCTCCCCAAGAACAGAAGCTTTTCCAGCGCCACTTGATGGTTCTTGATTTCCTTCGGATACAAGGGCAGCGGGATAAGTTTCCAGGTATCTGTCGGCGAGAATTGGCGCTGCTAGTCGCTACTAGCAAGAAGAAAGGTAGAATGTATGCACGAATGATTGTGTAGTGGGAGGGGAAAGATCCTGGGTGTCACAGCGCATTATCAGCGAGGAAATGGTCACAAATCTAATTTCTACTGGATGGATGATGAAGACATCCTATTTGCTGTTGAAGAATTTGCGGGGGGCCAGGGTGAAAGTCAATGAACTTCCGCGCTTCAACACTATTGTCGATATTAATAATGATCCTATGGCAGACTTAAACTCTTATAAGATTGCTCAATTCGTCTGCGATTATGCTAGGGAGAAACGACACGGGAGAAATTGGAGATTTCAGAGATGTCGAGAATACTATTCCTTCATGCGGCAAGATAGTGATGAAATCCCGATAAAGTTCAAAAAAGCCCTGGGATGCGTTCTAGAACTGTAAGGATGGCTTCGGCAACTTGGATACCGGTGGTAAGAGATGAGAAAAGTTGTTTTCATTAATGGCCATGAACGACTAGATGTCGTCGAGTGCCGCAAGCGCTTTCCGGAGCAGGTGAAGAAACTTTCCCCTTATCGAATTCATCAGACGGAAAGATCGAGGACAAGGTTTACCCGTGGATTGTGAAGTCGGTGGCTTGAATAAGACTACTCATCATTATCATTACTTATGGTGAAAGCGTATTTTCTGCGAATGATGGAAAACATTATGCTTGGGTTGCTGAAGGCAGTACTTTCCTTCGCCCCAAAGGCAAAGGGAAAGGAATTATAGTTTCAGATTTCCTGCTACCCTGGTCTCGCCTCAACCTCCTCTCTCTCCCACAAACCTGCCAGGAGGAGCTTCTAAACTCTGGGATGCCGCTGGAGGTAGTAGCCCTCTTGAATTCGGTAAGGAATGGATATTGGGATGGGAAACTGCTTCTCAGTCAAGCAGTCGACAAGGCCCTTCCTATAGCGGAAGCATTGTACCCCAGCTATAGTTTCTTGTTCCTCTTTGATAACGCAACTAGCACATTCCATTTACGCAGGTGATTCTCTTCAGGCCCGCAAGATGAATAAGAAAGATGGGGGACAACAGCCATTTCTACGGAATGGCTGGTTTGATTTTGAAGGCATTAGGCATGTGCAGTGTTACGCTTCAACCTCCGGCTTGTTGATGTTGATGTTGTTGTATTATTTAACGTCTTTAAGTGGCCGAAAGGCTACTTAGGACGGAATTACTATTAATATACATTATGACACTTGATTGGCGCCGGAGGTAGGTACCTCCCAGAGATCACCTGGGTGCTCTGTAGCCTATGCCGTGCCGTGTAGCGGATAGATGAGAAAGGAAAAAAAAAAAAAGGCAGCGGGTGATGTATATTGACAGCGGAATGACTATGCTACTATACATTTAATAGGGTACATTGATATAAGGCTGAAGTCTGGCCTCAGAAGGAAGGGAAATTCCAGGAATTCCGGGTGGGAGCGAAGAGTATGCCCTTCCATCTCAATGACGTAGATAAAGTACTACATGAACGATGATACATGATACATATGTAGGCTGCGTATAAACATGTAGGTAATATCTTACATGCACCCGGATCCCTTGACAGGGGACCAAGTGCATATGTAAAAAGGTATTGAACGAGCTTTGAAAGAGAGACCTCTGGCCAGCTGGGGGGCTTAAGCTAGAGTGTCCCAGACCTACACGCCGCTCTTGTGAAGAGAAATGGAGCCTAAATTTACTGTGGTGGCTTCTACTTCTACTCTATTACACCCACACTTGCTTCCCAGATTGAAACCGCTATTGCTTTGCTACTACCTGCTGCGCACCGAATTCCTCCAACAGGGGAGGAGATTGTTGAAAGCCCTTCAAGCTGCGTTTGCATGGCTTCAAGATTGGTCTTTTACTCATAGCATTGCTCTTGTTATAAAATCCCGTCGAAAAGATCGAGTAATAATTGAATGTACCCATCATAAAGCCGGCATCAAGAATAGTCGGAAAACTTCCGAGGCCAATCGCAAGAGGGTTGAGACGAAGATAAAAAGTAAAGCTTGTAAATTTGGCCTTTACGTGTCGAGGCAGAAAAAATTAGGCCGTCGGTGGGCTTTAGGGAGTACATGCCCAGAACAACCATGCGACAAATCTGGTTCCCTTTGCGTACATCCAGCACCGAGAGAAAAGGCCTGGACATCTTCTAGACACTACCAGCTGTGCATGCAGAAAATTTTGCTTCTAGCTTCAAAAAAGGAACTGGAAAACCTACCATTGCGTGGGATAAAATGTCGGCGACTTTAGAACGCATGCCATTAAAACTACCTGATCCTCTGAAAGGAAGCCTTCGGTAGTTCCGCGCTAGCAGGAAGAGGGGTATGACAGGTTGAGAAGCTGCTGAAGAGGAAGAACGGGATCATGCTCGCCAAAGACGACGGGAAGAAATGAAAGCTGCAGCACTTGCAGCGACCGAAGATGCAATTGAAGCAAAGGGAATGGAAGTGGAAGAGGACGCCTCACATGTAAACGAAGCAGTGGCTTGAAAAACAGGATGCGATTATAGATTCCTCGCAATTTCAAAATGAGAGCATCCAGGTGAGCTCCGCAGAGCTTGAATCCGATAATTTAATATTATTTGACAAGATTCAAGAGGCAGACGGTAAGGGAGAAGACTCTGAGGAGGTAGACACTGGGGAGGGGAGCTCTGAGGAGGAAGGCAGCGAGGAAAATGAGGAAAACAGCAATGTGGAGGAAGAAAGCGAGAGGGAAGATAGGAAAAAGGAGTAATACATGCCTTACCCCAGCAGCGACAGCAAGCCTCGACGATCCGGCCGTTATAGACAGGTCTCCAGAAGACTTGCGTCACAGGTCTCACATGAAAGGGCCGTTGCCCAGTACAAGGCCGAAGCAAAAGCGAAAAGGGAGGCTGTAAAGCTGCAGAGGAGGGGGAAAAGAAAAAAGGGATCAAAAAAGTATAAGCTGAAGGAGGTTTCGCAACTGTTAGATGATTTAGATTATACATTTCTGCTTGAATAAAATAAATGCTTCAAGTTACTTCGTATTTTAAAAATGTTTCATGAGAGCTACCAACTACATCCATTTTCATCCCTCTCTTACCGCTCCCGGCAGAAAATACGGGCAGTAACATTTTCACAGAAAATGTTACTGCCCCGAGACAAACCGTCTTGTGTTTCAAAGAAGGACTGTCACAATCGTGCAAGCGAACAAAAGAATAAGTGCCAAGACTGTGAAAAGTTGCCACCTAAATGCATTTCTGAAAGTATGTTATTTGTCTGTTAT
>JAHQZX020000475.1:0-11315 GCA_019804575.2 Pseudotulostoma volvatum
AGGCCGCAATGTTGAGTATACACTCAACATTTCTATGGCCTTTTGGTCGAGTGGTGTAGCCCGTATAAAGGCCTAGCAGATAGGCATTACAATTGGCATGACAGGCAGAACTCGGAATTGTACCAGGAACAACACAAGTATGTGTTTTCTTGCTCCGTGCCTTGATCGTATAATGGTGTTATGGAGTAGTAATCGCCGAATAGTATCAAGACTATCCAGCAGCGATCGGCGTGACCTCCTGCCGATGCTGCCCGTGGCGCCGCGATTACTTTACATCTTGTCAAGTCACGGAGCAGACTTCAAGTCAGGACGGGATTTCGCGAGAATGCAGGTCTTCCCTGAGTAGAAGTAACACTAATGATTTGAAGTGCGTCACTCGATCTCGTCCATTATAGCTGGTGACCAAGATGGGTTGCTCGGGTGGCTCTGAAGATATATTTACCCACAACGCTTGCATCCGATTTTGAGGTACTTATAGGCCTCCGAGTCAATATATGCCGACAGTGTATGTCTTGTAGTAGACGGAAAGCTTCGGTAGCAGAGATGCTGATAGGTGCATATCAAAAAGGTGCAGGATGAAAGTTCTCGTCGAGTGTTCCGGACAGGAAGGATAAATATCGCTCGCATTATCTGTATAGAGCTTGCTGGGTGCGCACAGCCGTTCTCATGACCGGCCATAGTGGGCGGCGGCTTTGAACTACCCGATCCGATTCTCGGCTCAATGTCTGTAGAGGAATAGTACCGGTGATCAAATTGTTTTCGTTATCATATATTGTTCAAAAAATATTTTCCGTAGTATGTCTAAGCCGCGGCGGCCAGGCCATCCCATCAAGTCAAAATTCCTCTAGATATTAACTCTCCTCATCGGGTCTATGTAATGAGAGAAGATAGACCGGGTCGCCAATGTTGTGCAAGAGCAGGTATATCATCATGTAAGATATATACGGTCTTCAACCGAATCCCGAGGCCATCACTTTCGAACTTGAAGAAGGCTAGGGAACTTGGAACTCGGACTTCTGGAGGTAGATGCAGGCAGGGGAGAGGAGTATTTATACCCTTCCCTCGAATCCTACAAGGGTAAGTCAGGAAGGACGAGTGACCGGAACCGATGAGTCATAGCCTCCTCAAGAAGGAGGACTTATCATCATATGTTACATGTTACATAGGTATGTAGTAGATGGAGGAAGCTCCCGGTAGGGATATCCTTGGGTCCATTCAATCTTATTATTATTTATTATTTATTATTATCTCATAGATACTTCCCATCAACTTAGTTCTCCACGCCAGTATCAATCAGGGTTAGTCTCCGGTCCCACTGACCAATCAACCAGGTCTCGGCCGGGGTAGTAGTCCTATCATGGCCTCTCCTATATATCTATATATCTATAACTATACTGTAGTTATATATATATATATATATAAACACCCGGGCAGAGCGCGCTGGTCGTGCAACCGCTAGACTAGGCGCGGGTACTGCGCTTGGGACCCAGATCCCACTCTCTCCCCAAGTCAGCTGCGTAGCAGTGAAGCACGGCACGGCAAAAGCACAACTCAAAAAACAATCATCACCATCATATATATACTACCGTGATATGTAGTAGGTTGCAGTAATACTAAATGCTTTTAGTCTTACCATCATAGTAGTCACTACTAGCTACTACATATATCATGAATTATAGAAGTGATTAGTATCCTAGTTTGTCATATCATACTAGTGGTAACTAGTTATGTATGATTTTATCAATATGTACATGTACCATATAAGTACATCTCATATAGAGCGTTAAACCATCGGTTTGAAATCGGTCAAGGACCTTATTTATTAAAGAGTGCTATCTAGCAAGGGACTCCTTCGTTCAGTCATAGTTACTTTTGCTTCCATAGTATGTAGTACTATGGAGTGCTGCATGCATTTATGAATCATTTCGGTAATACACTAGCAATTGTAGTCTTTGGTGGGATTATTCTTTACTATCCATCATGTGCATTCATTAGTATTTACATAATTTGATTTTAAACTTGATGCTTTGCCAAGTTTCATATTGAGGGGCTTTGCTAAATGTATTATTAGCAAAGCTATTCAGCTGGGCACGGCTGATGATCGAATCAGCTTGTTGGATACAATGATACATTTTGTAGTATCGGTGCGATGCATCTCACCACCTTTGAGGAAAAGACGTTGAGAATGAGAGAGTCTGCGGAGGCCAATGAAGAGCTAAAAGAACCTTTCGGCTAAGCCCCGAGGCATGTCTCGTCCCTCTGTCCTCTCGTGGCACATGAATCCGACGCTGAAAACTCTACGGACAAATCGGCCAGGTATCGCGTTAGAAACTAAGACTACCCACCACGCCAATCATAGAAAGACATCAGCCCGACTGACAACCTCGGCTGCCTGAGGGGTATACGCCTAAAGGACATTAAAGATATGAAAAATAAACGACCCCACGACCATCTACAGTCGGTTATTCGCTATAGATGACAACGGCCACTGATATCCAGCTGCGTCACTAAATTTATACCCGAAGGACGAGGTAAAATCGTTCAAGACGGCGGGTCCGCGAGAACCTAGGTGAGGTCGTCAGCAGTAAATAAGCGAAAGAGGAAATCGGGCTCTATACCGTAAGGATACTCCATGGGAACAATCTCTTTGTTGTTATCTAAATAATGCAAAAGAGGAGTGAAGATCCTCCAGCTAGCATCAAGCTCATCATCGCGGACAAAATTCGAGTGATCGCCCTTCAGGGCATCCAGAATTAAGGACTCATATGCTTCCGGGATCTTAAGGTCAGAGAAGCGACGGCGGTAAGTGAGATCCAGCTCCGTGACAACGGTTTGCATGGAGAGTCCCGGAAGCTTCGAGTTCATTTTGATATATACCGATTCATTGGGCTGCACTCGGATAACAAGCTCATTGCGGGGAATGTCTTTAAAGATACCTGAAGTAACGTCCTTGAACTGAATGCGCACCTCGGTCTTCTGCTCATTAAGTGCTGGCAGACATTGTCAGCTAAGAGATCATGGATGCAAAGCGCTCGGGTCCTACCTTTCCCCGCCTTTAAAATCCAAGGCACTCCGTCCCACCGCTCGTTCCGAATATATACAGCCATAGCGCAGAAGGTGGGACAGCGCGAGTCCTTGGGGACGGTGTCGTCTTCCTTATAGGCAGGCTTGCTTCCATCAAGTGACCTGCCGTACTGGCCAATGATAACATTCTTCGGCTCAATCGGATCCATGCCTCGAAGAACGCGCACCTGGACGAACGATCAACATATCGACGAAATCAACATGTACCGAAGGATTCAAACCTTTTCATCGCGAATGTCCTCGGCGGAGAAGGAGATGGGGCGCTCCATCGCTAAAAGCGTTAATACCTGTAGAAGATCTGCTTCGGAGTTAGAACGCTCTTTAGCGAACGGCTTTTATGAGGCCTCGACGTACGGTTCTGCATAACATCGCGGATGATGCCAAACTCATCGAAGTAGCCCCCGCGGCCCTCCGTGCCAAATGGCTCTTTGAATGTAATCTAGTCCAGGTTAAATATAGTCGGAATCAGTAGTATCAGTATTCACGGAGAAAGCAATACCTGAACATTGTCGATATGATGACGGTTCCAGGTCGCATTGAAAAATTCGTTCCCGAATCGGAGGATCAAGAGATTCTTGACCATCTCTTTGCCCAGGTAATGGTCAATGCGGAATATTTCGTCTTCCCTCCAGTTAGGCTCCAGAGCCCTTTGCAAATCGCGCGAGCTTCTGAGGTCTTTCCCAAAGGGCTTCTCGACCTATAGGGCAGCCACCGAACGGGAATGATCAGCATGGACCGTTTTTGGGAGAGTCAGCCTCCTCAACATGCGATGGTGTTAACGTACAATTATACGCGCAATGCCAGTCTCCGGGTAGCAATTCTTTTTCAAATGCTGGGATACCGTTGTGAATACGCTTGGTGGCAAAGCCATATAGAAAATTCGATTCGTTTGCTTGTGGTTTTTCTCAAGTTCCTCGAGATGGCTTCTGAGATTGATAAAATACTCGTCTTGATCATATTGGCCGTTAATGTATGTGCAGAGTTTGCAAAAGCCGTCCAGTTGTTCTTCGATATCCTTGGTCGGGACCTTGATGTATGATCGGACTCGCCTTAGAAATTCTCCGTGGTCCATTCGAGTGCGTGCATATCCGACGATCTTGATATCCTTAGGGAGGAATTTGTTGCGATACTATAGATTCAATTTGATTAGAGGGGAGAATTTGATGGGCCCGAACGCTACAAGGCCGGGGGACCTACCAAGCCAAAGAGTGCCGGAAACTGCAGTCACCTTTAGCATAAGACCTATCTCGAATATCTAAAGTAGAAAGGGGCGGGACCAACCGTCTTTTTCTTTGCCAAATCCCCGGAAGCACCAAGGACCACGATCACGGTGTCTTCCTTAAGCTCGATCGAGCTAGAAGAAGCCCAAGTTAGAAAGCTAGTCATTGACCCACCTCCGCGTGCATGGTGGAGTATGTGAGTGAACCGTGCATGCGTAAAACGGTGGGCAGATGAATATAACCATCGAAAACACATGAGATGCAAGGGACAAATGAAGGCTGCCAACGGGGGGCGGAGGAGGATGACACTATCTCCCTCGCAAGGCTGGGCCAGTGATGTAAGAGATGCGGAATCAAACTCACCCAGCACTTTGTTCTTCAGCCCGGGTTAATGAGCTCGCCATGTCTAAATTGAGACTGTTGTTTGTCACGAGCAGTAGAAAGAAATGGGCCTTCTGGAAACCCCGTGAAGAGCTGAAAGCAAGGTAAAAGAAAAAAACAAAAAGAGGACTCTCGAAGATGTATGATGGGACTAGATCAGATATCTTTCTCTGCCAGGTTTGAGCCAGTACTTTGCCCTGTCCTGACCTGATCTGGTTTTTTTTTTTTTTTTTTCGGTCAGCTCGGACGGGCTTGGCCGGAACCTGGAATTCCGCAGAGACCCTTCTCCGCGGGGCGAGTCACGTTTTGGCGGGGCACCAACCAATTGCTGGGATTCTGGTCTTGAATATGGATATAGGATCTAAGTGGAGGTAGGTATGATGCGAAGGGGATGGGTATATGGGTTTAAGAAGCTGGCAAAGGAAAATAATGTTTTGGCGGGTGGGAGGGGTTGGACTATGATATCCAAGCTGGGCGGCGTGTGATGAGAGCCCTTCCAGAAACCGGTGACTGTGCCTATTTTGTTAGCATAACCGTCTTGTTTATTAATAAACCTGGAGAGCCTTTGGCTAGAAAGGATGGGATGAAGGATGTAGGGGCTATATATGTAAGCCATCTACATACATCCATCAACAGTACATGTCCAGTACCGATAATAACTTCGGATATAATACTGACTAACGGAGGGGGCTGAACAGCCGTATATTAGTCATCGATGTAGTAGTATTATAATACTTTTTAGTGTAAAGCATATCTTTTATCTCGGCCGTTCCTTTTGCAACGTTTAGGGTTTAGCTAGTCCCCGCTCGGCTTCCGCTGGGAACCGTCAAGCTCTGACGGACATCTCACCAAACACCAAAACCATGCTCGCAAAAAAAGAAGGATAATCCAGTGCGACCGTCCATGTGGTTGATTATTACGGCAGCACAATGGTCGCAGGATTGTGGACTCAGGCAGTAAGCCTGACCAGATCAGGCATCGGCTTCCCAAAACAACGTTTTCTGAGCCTGTATTAGAGTTTCTAGTTCTGAATTACTCGATCTGACAACATCCTGCGGTAGCCAGCCCGTCATCTGTTAGAGCTAAGAGAACCATCAGTAAGTACATGGATCTTCGCTGCAAGTCTCCTTCTATATATTAAGTCCCTAAGGCGCGGGAAAGCATGCTGTCACACCCGATCGAGGACGTGGTTCACTGCATTCAACAGTCTAATAATTAGACACTATACTATAAAGGGCTACATGTAGTGACAGAAATCTCTGGTGCAACGGAGACCAGGGAGAATCCGCTGTCGCCTAATATAATAAACGGATAAAATAAAGGGAAGCCACCTAAGTCATCTGTGATATATTTATCGATTCCATTCATTTGGGGATCCGAGTCTGCTATCCAGGATCGGAAGACTACCGCATATTTTATACCAACATTACCTAGGCTATCGTATATCTTCGGGTGGCGTTGGGTCTTCTTGTCTTCCCCCGCGTCGGATGTGATGCTATGTAGATATATGTATATAAAGAAAAAGCCGATAACTTCCCTCAGTACAGATTATGATAGTCGCTCCTCAACAATTATTACAGGTCATAATAGTTAGTATTATTGGCCAAGCCTCCTTGGTGCAACATAGAGAATCTGGCCCTGAATGAAATTGTGAATTCCCTAGAAATCTTGTATGAGCCTTTGGAGTTTAGTCCGTTCCGGATACGTCAGAGTTACGGCCTGCGCGGCTAGAGAGTGTACTCTTCTAGAGTGTCGATTCGTTTGGGCATTAATTCAAGGCTGTAATAACGGCGATACCTGTATCTTTCGGAGTCCTGTTCTCTCTGAGCTCCAGTGTTAATTTAGGAAATTTAATAAATACTAACTACTACTAAGTTATATATATATATATATATATAACAATACCACTAGGAATCATATGAGGGGTATACTCAAGGCGGCGTGTCCTAATGCCCACGTGATGTAGCACATCCCACATCAGATGACCTCACTATCAGTCGATCATACAAACTCGAAACTCAATTGGGTAATGAGATCCGCGATTGTCCAGACCCATTCTATATTGACGATGGCCTTAGTAGCAGTAGGTATGATATGATAGCAACCGAACTCAGTTCTGAGCAACTATTCTTCTACTGACTAGATCAGCACTCATGTCCTAAGAGCTTAACCCTAACAGACAGTCCTAATTTAAGATCCGAACTTTCGAACTAGTCGAGCTAGATTCAAGTACCCCAAAGTACTTGATGAGATTCTACTTATATTCACAATTGAAGCTTGAACCACCGTATCTTACTTGGGACTTCGCTAACAAATTCGTATGTCTGATGGCGATATTATGTGTATGTACCTTCAAGTCGCTTATCCAAAGTGATAACCGATATCTCTTCTGCATGTCTTGGGTATCCATTTGAGAGTTGGGGTTCGGGTGAGTTCAAACCGGAAAGGCCCTTCAATATTGCTCCTTTGGCTTCATTCAATTTACCAAGATGGCAGCTTTCGCCTTTATCACTAATTCGTGATTCGGACTTGGAACAAAGGTGTCAGGATCCCAACATCTTGTGTGTCCTTGGATTTCAAACGAGACCTAATATCATGATAATGACGATATTTGAAAGTGTAATTCTATTGGCATTATATACATATCTGTGGGAAGAAATTCCCGTCCATTAGGTAGAGATGGAATTTCTTCTGGTTGTCAAGTCGCTGCTGAGTCATTTCATATCTTCCCTCCTTTTCTATGCAGGAATCGGTATTATTGCATTCCACATGAACCTATAGGTGCGTACATAAATTATTGATCTGTTAATACCTATTCTTCCTTTTCGCCTTCAATTTTTTTTCTTGAGAGAAAGTCTCCAACGCTCAGATCGAGCATTCGTATTTTATAAATGTACCAGTATCATCTGCCCCGAGAGGTGCAGTTTGTATTTCTAGTAGGATTGAGCAGTTTAGAGATTCTATAATACTATAGTCGATACAGGGGGAACATCATCATGACTCAAAATATTAGTGACGCCGTCATTTCACATACAGCTTAATGATGAGATCATACCTATATATCACAGATCTTGTTAATCCGTACCAATGAAAGCTGAGTACATCGTCGGTATCCTCTGGAATAATGAAGAATAGCACTGCAGTTGCTGCATACGTGGGCCTTATAGTTAGTTATCTGCAGGCAAGGAAATGTAATGTTACATAGCTGTACCATATAGTATTGCATAGTGCCATCGGTCAACATCTTCTCTTGGTTCAATTGCAATGCAAAGTGAAAAATCCTTCATCATCATCACTCATATAGGTAGGATGATTTCAATATGTTATACATAATATGTTGTGCAAGGGCTATTATTATTTAATATAGGATTCTAATTGTATATGATTGATTTGACGGAATGATGGGCCTGTACCAAAGTCTACGTTCACTCTTACGGCCTGCAGCTGGGGAAGAGGGAAATCATATGCGCGCCGAAGACGAGGCAGTTACTAGAACTGAAATAGACCATCGTTGTCAAAATCTTCCAGCAGTAATCCACCCATATCCTCCTCCATCCTGTCGATAGTCGGGTTAATTAGGGGACCAAGGCTACACTCATGGGGCATTTTACGATGCGAAGAAGCCCACCATCTTGGTGATCGTATCTCGCGGACTTTCTTAGCGATTCCTGAGAAACTGAAGCCCAAGAAAGGTGGCGATGGCCTGGGCAAAAGCTGTCGGGCATACATTTCCTTGATAAGAGCACCAAGAAGTATCGAGTCACATTCAAAAGAGCATGGGTGCCGCCACTCATGAAAGTCACCTTGAAGGTTGTGGAGGAATGCCACCATTTCATAAATTGATTCCTGCCTCTGGTTGTCAATCCTATCTGTGTCGCTGATTAACCACATGATATCATGTAAAGCTCTACCTGGGGAATTCATACCGACGATTTTGCTTGGAATGGGTAGTCCCCAGCTATGAATTGGCTCCGTTCTGTGCTTTAGAGCAGCTTTCGTAGCTTCTTGGAATTTCTCAGGCTGACGAAAAACCCAAGCAATGTATATCCATAGAATAACCTCCTTTGAATTCATCTGGGGAACGCCTGTCAATTTCTTGATCCACATTTCCGAAAAGGGTTCGACTCGCTCGTGGCATTTGTAGTGGTCCACGAGGACAGCGATCTTGGCGAGCATCTCAAGGCTAACGTTCGCAGGAACCTTGCGATTGTGCCCGTGGATAATGTTCATTAAGATCAACAATGCATCAGGATCCCAGTTCTCCATGTAGATTGCCACAGAGACATGGGAACAATGGTAGCAAAGGGTTCGTGTCTCTTCCAAATCACTCTTGAATGTGCGCGAAGCCAGAATCAAGTGTCTCGAGGAGACTCGCATTCGTACTCCCTGTTGTTTAATAGCATCTGGTGGTTTCGGGCCCTCGATCTGGGATGTGGGAGACCCTGGGCATGGGGGGATCACAGCTGGCGGGTGTTTTTTCCCTAGTATGTGTTTTTTCCCTAGTATGAGCCCCCAATCTTGGGCACTCGGATGATCCGATTCGATATCTTTGAATTCACATTCAGGTTCAACATCTTCGTGCTCGAACTCGGGTTCAACAGGCGCGTCAATTGTCAGCGGGAGATCATCTCTCTGGACTTCTGACGCTTGCGGTGACGGTGGGATCTCATGTCCACGCCAACAGGATTCAATAGCCCCCCCACCAAGGTCCGGCGGGATGTCGTCTCTCTCGACTTCTGACACCGGCGGTGGGATTTCATCCCAAGTAGCGAAGAGTGCACCCGGGTTCTTCAATATTAGCACAACATCTCCGTCTGGGTCAAGATTGTGCAAATTGTCCGCCATCCTGTAGACCGCTGAGGAAACGTCAAGGGTGGAAGGCACTGAGTCATATTTTGACATTTCTGGGAACGCCTAATTATTCGACTATGGAAGTCGCAGCCGTCATGTATGTAGCAGTCTGGGGCTGTCTGTCGCCTGTTCAGAATTGATAGGTCATATATTATTGGTTGGACGATACCTAAGTAGTGATAGCTATGATACCAGAAGTCCAAGATCTAATGCAATAGCGACATGGCCATTGCAGCCAGGTAAGGTTGCTCACCTGACTTTAAGAGAACTACGTAAACGACACTTGGCCCTCGTGCTACAATTACAATCATGAATGCTTGTGTTGTTATGCCACATCGAATCTTGTGGCCGTAGCAGCTGTTGATGCGTTGTCTTCAGGCTTGCTGGCTCCGCTCTCCGATACTATCATTTGCCGTTGGCGTTACTCAAGAATTCATTCCTTCCCCAATCGCCGAGAAGAAAAAAGCCCAGGGAACACGTAAGCCGCCACGTTTTGGCCAAAACCGCACCACACCACCGTGAGGCTAGCTGGGCAATAGGGACATAATATGTATCGGCCGTAGGAGGATATTGCTACTTTGGAGACTCTTCAGCTAACTCTCGCCACTTTTTTTAATGCGTAGCTTATAGGGATGTTTCGTATATCATACAAGTAGGGTATAAAATGTATATTATATGGTACCCTCGTATGGTAAAAAAAAAGTTATTAAGCAGAAGTCTCGGCTGGTGATTGGCATATAAACTACTTTTAACTCGTTAACATTCTAACTGGGACATGATATTCATTTTGAAAACCTTGCGAACGCCCTTGGTAACGATCCAAATATTCCCAATACTGGCTATTACACGGAAATGGACTATACTAGATCAATAGTGTCTACCGTGTGGATCGGAATAAGTACTTCCCACAAACTGTCTGCAGAGTATCTCCGCTATGGACTGGTTCAGCAATTTGCTATCCACTGATAAGAATACTAAAAAGCTCCAGTACTAGGTGACCGGAGCAGCAATAGCACAGGTATTCAGCGGCATGATGAAGGAAGGAATTGCATATGCGTGTTTACTAACCAATAGCCTGTCCAAGGCGTTCTTCTATGTGGCAGAAAATGACCCTGAGACTCTCTATTATGGTTTAACGGAGCCAAGTCTGTGAAAGATGCGGGAGAGCAGATGTGGTTTCGACACCCGATAATAGCTGTGGGCAGAATTTGTAGTCGCTCCTAGGAGCCTGGCAGGGACACCATGAAGTCAAGCCTGGCGACATGATGCTAGTTCTCAATTACATACCTGGGAGATTGATTTTGAGTATTTTTTGAGTCAGATCCCGGAACTGGAGATCCATTCACCTCCGAGCTCTGAATATGCCCCCTCATCTCCATCGTATCCACCTGTAGCGGTTCAGACGTACAAGCGTCAGGGTCCATCCTCTTGTCGTCCTAATGCAGCCAAGCTCTATGATTTACCTGATTCATCGGATTCCGATACCGATATACCGAGCAACCCTTCTGGAAGAAAAAGAAATCTGAGTCAGCTCACCTCGTCGCCGCCCCAAGTGCGTCGTACCCAAAGCACGAAATGGGATGATCGTCACGGGTCAGTAGAACAGCGTCACCGTTCAGCTTGGCAATATTGTACACAGGGGTGCTCAATTAGGCTACAGGACAAGGGCTTATTGGACAACCGTTGTCCCAATGTAGAGTTATGTTGAGGAAATTGGGTATGAGAGCAAACCGTCGGCATTAGTAACAGCTGACGCACGAGCTAGCTTATAGAGCAGAA
>JAHQZX020000476.1:0-11308 GCA_019804575.2 Pseudotulostoma volvatum
CACGTGTTATCGAGATAGGGGTAAGGTGAGGACTTCTGTTAGAGACAACAATCAGAAATGTCAGCAGAATCTTTTGTGTCACGCCTTAAGTCTCAAGAGCGGAATCAGACTCTTAATTGTCAGATTCTACTGTTTATTCATATGATGGATGATCTTTGAGGGTAATGATGAAATCAAGTGATGTGTTCTTGTGTGTCTAGAGAGGGTGTCCTAGCCTCTTCTATGTAAGGTAGTTTGGCGAGCTGACTAAGCTACAATCTAACAGTATCCTATTTTCTCCACAGTTGCGCCGTGTGAAATGTATTAGTTTATACTTGTCCGGGGCGAACTTGCCCCCATGGTCACAAGCAATAATAGTATCAATGAGGTTTCTTTTACACTTGAGGCCATCAAATGGCGGTGGAAGAAAGCTACCTTGCATAATGCCCATCTGAGTAGCAGGGCCCGTGCTTGGGACGAGGCTGAGCCACCAAGTTCTCCAGGTTCAATCGCTCCATGGACCTTTTTCGGGTGGGAGGTGATTGATGAAGTGGATTTGGCGTCGAAGAGCTCCCTTTTTTTGGTGGCAACGCCTACAGAGCCAAAGCTTCTCATGGCCTCTTGCTTCAATGTCGGCTCCATGCTGATAAATTTAGGAAACCTTTGCCCTTGTATTCAGTGCCTTTTCATTCCGAGAGCGGTACTACACATCTTTGAGAAGCTAGCCACGATACTCGAGAGTATCGAATTATATGTCAAAAATGCATGCGTGCAAGGTCTCGGAGCTCGTCTGGGAAGGCTGTGATGCTTCAGAGGCGGCATCATCCACCGGGATGGGATAATTGAGAGGTCGTACTTGTAAAGACATCATCGTCTTCGAATTCATTACCGACTGCTTTGACAGCTTTGGGCAGGTGGTAAAGATGATTTTGAAGTCATCAATGGTAGCACTAGACCCCAAATTTGACAAGACTATTGAAGGATTACGCTTGGAATAAACATCTGACCGTGAGATTTTACTCAGTAACTACCTCCCCAGCTGGATGGCTAACTTATTCTTAAGATATACATGGCTGGCTTCTCGAGTCTTGACGGTTTGCGACCAGCTGGCCGTGGAAAAGGCTTGATTTTCCGAGGTGACTCCGCCTCACTCAGTTATACACAGTTATAGATGACTAGATGAGTTTTCACATCTCTACACACGATATATCAAGCGACCGCCTTGACCACCAATGTCCATTGTTGTATTCACTACCTTATCTAGCTCTCTACCACTGGCTACAAAGAATACCCGAGTGAACATAAAATTATTGCTAACGACTTAACTGGATTAAAGATGGAAATGGTGCTGGCAGTAGTGTAATGAAATGACGGCAGGCCTGATTGAAGATTCTATTGGAAGAATTTATATGCTCATTTGTCATGTATATTAGCTCTCTAGAGTTTTATCTTAGAGTCATGGACGTATCATCTTCATTTTATTATCGTTAGATTAGCAGGTTGGGAAACAAGAAACGGTAACTACATCCACCACCCTTATCCAACGCGGTGAGGGAATCCTATTGGTGGAAGAGGTTTTCCGGGAAGTCGCCCTGGAACTGAATGGCTCGGGCTGCGTCACTATCCACAGTGATAACGCCCAGACAGTTGGTCTCGCCCAGAAAGAAGAACCCGAGGTGAATACCCGTCTACGACAGGTGGACATACACCATCATTGGGTTCGACGGGAGACCAAGGAGAACCGCATACAGGTTCAGTGTATTCCTACCTTAAGTATGCCTGCTAATGGGTTAGCTAAGTCACTATGTCAAAAACACGACGAATTTGTTAAATCGTTAGGTCTCACTGACATCCGTGACAGGATTTAGGAAATACTACTATGATACGCTTTCGGGTACTAGACATAGACGTGAAATTCTTTCTTCTCCTCATCTCTGAATTTTAAATTCCAGCCCTTAGCCAGCACAGTTATTGATCCAATTCTGGGTCATCACAACTTATGTTCTTCCTTATACCACTCCTAGATCATGTCTGTCCAGTTAATAGGAGCCAAGTGTTTTAGTGCCAGCGAGGCTTGGATCTTGAAAATTCCGTGATATTTTATAAAATAATCAACTTTTCATAGAAAGGGCACTTTCCATATAACTGTTTGTAATATAAGTAGGTATTATATGCCCACTTACGAAGCTCATCCAAGTCAGAATCGTCAGTGTTCACCAAAGCACTGTAATCGATAGCGATCGGCTCTTTCCATATATAGCTAACAATAGAATACCTGTAACCCAATCCAAGATATAACGTACAGTAGGGGGCTGCGTGGATTTGTTGTGGAGCGGTGTGCTTCTAGTATTCTCTGCCAGTTTGGGGAAGTGTACCCGTAGTAACTCTAACACTCATAGATTCCTAACACAAAACACACATAATATTTGTTTAAACAACTATGAGATGACCCAAGAATGTTTCCAAAATCGGAGGTATATAAATCGTGATTTTTAGTTTTTAGGACGGAGGGTGGTTCTACAAATGTCCCAACTGTGGGAGGGAGGGAGCAAAGCTTTCTGCGCTTTACCGTCATGTTGAGGATGTTCTACTTTGCTCTTCTCCTATTAAGGGAAACCGTTGTCCGGCTAAGTTAGAACGTTTGATTGCTCGCAGCCTCGTGTGCTTTTGTATGAAGTTATTCAATACACTCATTTTATTATTTTTATAGGTGGTATGCTCTCAAGGACCAGATGGAAGGCACAAATTGAACTCTGGTCGCTGCCTTTTGCAAAGAAAAATGAGTGCCGGTGACAGAAATCGATTTGAACACCACCATATTTTAAATCCCCCCCGGCTTGCTGCGAAACTACATCTTTAAGGCTTCCAACACTTCTTTTTCATCGTCGTCTTATTGGGGTCCTGACGAAGATATGACATGAACAGCGCCGTTAGGATTTTATTGCCGTTAAATATGTTTGTGACAAGGGGTGCTGGATCAAGTTCCCGCTAAGCAACTTACTGGGCTTTTATGTTGGCGCTGAACCGAAGGCATTGAGCCATTTCAAATTAGTATGGGATTGTGTCGATTCGTTAGATCGTCATTTCAAAAGCCACACGAGTGTGACATGTATGAGGAGGCAATGATGGAATTATCGCTATGTCGAGCTTTTAGGGGGTCATTTCGCTGCGCTTTTCATGTTGACTGCGGAAACTGTAAGTGATGGTTTTATTTGTTGTATTCTAGTTTATGGGAATCTCGCGGTTAGAAGTACTTGTATGATGACTAAGATATTGGCATCTTTCAAGCTTCGCTTGGCGTGTCGTCAAGCTAGGGCTTATTGGTGCAGACGCTAGACTAGCTCAAGACTGGCCTCCCGAAGGCCGATTGTATAACCAAATGGGAATAGCTTTCGGGCATTGTGATTGGCGACTTTTATTAGAGTTCTTATGAAGCCGTATGATAGTTAATAGCGACATGGTAAGCCCCAGCAAGTTCGGTAAGGAGTATTTATTTGGACATCGTCGGGGACTCGAGATCTCAACACTGATTTCCGGTTTTTATCGAGCTGTTGCTTTTGGATCCTTCTCATCGTTGTTAAGCCCTACTTCGCATGGCCAACAATATCGTGATTGACATAGAAGCCGTTTAGTATCTTTCGCGCGGGAAGATTAGATTTGTAAGTGCACGTTCCCGGTTTGTAATAAAGACTCCGGAAAGGGGGTTTCTTTGGCTTCGGGGATCGATAGAATGGGAAATCGCCCACCTGCGTGAGAGGTCTGGCAAAATGTAGATTTGTTGGTGGCGGTGATGAGGACCGGAATTTAAAGCCGAGAGGATTGGAAGAGCGGAACAGCTAAAGTCTTCCACCGGCCCTATCCAAATTTGCCATGCTCTAACCCCTCACGATCCATGGGACATTGGAAATAAGCCCTAGTAGATGGTGACATATGGCAAATATAGGATTAGGAGAGGCATTTAGTATTGGTTTGTTTCCTATGTGTCGTCTAGGGTTTGATTGAGAGATGTGGAGTGGAATTCTACCACTCTTTTTGCTTGTTAAATTATGAGCTAGCAGCAGAGGACTATGGGCTAGCAGTAGAGGAATATTTGGGGCTTTCGACTGATTGCTACAGGAGAGGGGGATTTCTATGTGGAAATGTAACAAGGAACAACGGTGGGCGCTGGGAACCACTGACATGATCTTGAATTAAAGGACTAGCTTATGCATGTTATACATGTCTTGGTTATTTTCACTATATCAAAAAAATCCTCAACTCCCGATCCTCAATGTCTTATACCCGCCGTGTTCCATCAACTCAGTTCGGCTCCAAGTCAGATCAACTACAAGTCAGCTTGACTACAAGCCAGATCAAATGCAAGTCAGACTATCTGCATTAGCTCTCCGTGATACTCTTCTTGGGAATCAGCCTGCTAAATAAAGGATGCCAAAAAGTCCTTTATTCCAACATTGCTAAGCTAATAAGCCTAAAGGATGGTGTCATAGTTCATTTATTATGATTGTAATATAGCTAGCACTCGTTATTGCAGTAACTTAGATATATATCATTATGAGATCTCTTGTCTGAAATTACGAGTGTATGTTAATTATGAGCCCAAACTGGTCATGATATTAGGAAGTGAGTCTAATTGCTGAATATCTACACTGCTGTAGCTATCCATTCCACAAGCGACACCTGTGCTCGCCTCCCTAAGCATTATATACTGGTTTTGGCTTCAATGACATATAGCACGAGTAAAGATAAGTAGTTAATTGGTTCCAACTCATCAATTAAAAATGCTTATAATACCTCCTATTTTCTACCATCTAAGCGCTAATGATAGTTACGACTCTACATATAACGTCCTTTGATCAGATCAGCCGCCTTTTCCGCAACAGCGTAGAGCGTCGCTATTGGGTAGGTTTCCGGGATCAAGGGGAAGATGCTGGCGTCAACAACCCGCAGGTTTTTAGTACCGTATACGACGAGATCCTGATCAACGACGCCGCCTTGCTCTTTGGGAAGCATGGCCGCTGTGCCGCAAGTGTGCTGCATCCCCTTGGCTATATTACGCACGTGCTTCTTTGCGGATTCGAGATCCTTGATGGATGGTAAACTGGCTTGCTTGAAAAACGGTCGTAGTGCCCCAGATGAGGGAAGCTTGACAAGCGTTTGTAGATGGCGTGCTATAATTTCAAGATCTAGGTCATTGGAGAGAAGTCGTGGATCCACCTTCGGTTTCTCATCTGGATTTTTTGAAGAGATATGCGTGTTTCCGCGTGAAAATGGCAGCCCCAAAATCAAGCCCATACACGACAAGTTGGCAGGACTTATTCTCAGGAACATACAACATGAAGCTTTATCAGGACTTTCGATAATTGCACGAATAGCATTGTGATGATTTTTGTCTTGAGGTGTAGGAGGGTGTTTGTCCAGAAGTTCCTTTTCAGAATTATCGCGGAGACGAGTGAAGGCCAGGGCCTGGGAGCCTTTCTCAACTTTAACGTCTTTATTGAAGACTAAATTGAGGAGAACCAAGAGATGATTTTGTAAGTTTTCCCCAACCCCAGAGTTTTCAATCACAAGGGGGATTTGATGGGCTGCGAGGAGGTCCTTGTCGCCGACTCCGGAGAGTTCGAGCAACTTGGGCGTATGGAACGCACCAGCGCATAGGATGATTTCTTTGGTAGCCTTGATCGTAAAAGCCTTACCGCCAATGGAAGCATCAACACCTGTAACAATTACACTTGGGGAAGTGCCTTTGAACAAGAGCTTCTGAACTGTCGCCTCTGTCAAGATTGTAACATTGGGCCGATTGGATGCTGGGATGCCATAACCGGTGTTAGAGCTACTCCGATGTCCAGTTCTTGGATCGACGGAGGATGTCTCAATGAAACTGCCCATTAGCTTCTCAGAGTACATGTCGGCCGTCGATTTATAACCCATCTCTTTGAAAACATCACTCCAAGCCCGGACAAGAGGGTTCTCCTTGGCGATGGAAGGATAGGACACTTGAATTGGGCCGGAATCCCCTCTTTTTGTATCGTCAACTGGATTCAAGCCTAGGTTCTTGCAAGTTCTGGGGTCAGGCGGGTGAAGTGTATAGCATTTTTTAAAATAGGGAAGGAAAGAGCCCCAGGTCCACTTCGGGTTCCCCAGTGTTGTCCATGCATCAATTACAGCCCGAGATGGAGTGATGAAAGATAAACTGTTAATTGTAGAGGAGCCACCGAGGGCCTTTCCTTGGGGCTGAGGTTCCACGCGATTGTCGAGGCCCGGCTTCATATGTCAACAATCAGACTGTATTACCAACGGAGAGAATTCAGATCACATACTTGAGGCACACTCTTGAGTTTCCAATCCATATCGCTGCCTAACAATGGGGACCAATTCACGGGATCCTGCGCCCGTGGATCATTCGACCTATTTTGTCCGCTCTCGAGTACAAGAATATGGAGATTTCGATTTTCTGACAGTCTGTTTGCGAGGACAAGGCCAGCGGTGCCCCCGCCAACGATGATAAAGTCAGCATCTGGTGGGACTGATGAGGATTCCATTGATCTGGCTTGGTTCAATGTATGACCCTGTCGATGGTTACAGGCGGTCGTAAAACGTTACTCAATTTGATCCTGGTAGCTGGAGCTAGCTCTATTCGAAACTATATGATAAGAGTTTCGTGAGGGCTATTCTATAGAATTTAATCCAATCAGAGGGTGCCTTAGATAAATAAAGGGACTGACCTTACCACGTCGTCTCGTTTTCTTTTTAATTCACTAAAAATGACCTTAACAGTCCGCCTTGTTAATATACTATCATGATGAGTTAGCATCATAGTTACATATGTATATATGTATTGTGAAATTAAGGCGCATATATATTAGGTGAACTATTGTATCCACAGTTGGTGTAGATGACCGGAAATAAATTCCCCTGAATTAGTACATCTAGATCTATGTATGATATCATCCCTAGATATATTCTATACATCTAAGTTAGGAACAATGTCTGCCTGGTTGGCTATGTTTCCCGGGGCTTTGTAGGGTCTTCTGTAATGTTGATTACCATGATTTTGGCCAAGGTCGAACTCTAAAGAATAATGTCATGATGATGGGATAGACTGCGGTGAACTGACCAGCTATACCTCCCATTGACCTGCCACCCTGCACCGATTCTTGTCTTTGTATCAAATTTGGGCCCGATAGAATAACGATATCTTGAAATTTGGGGCAAGATGAACGCCCTCGAAGAATCCACCCAAACCCCTGGGGGGCGATTTTGATCAGAATTTTGTTCCTGCTATGAAAGCTGTTGACTGCCAGAAATCATATTCGCGATTGCACAACTTTGGGGCTCAAAATTGAACAAACAAACTCCAGCAAAGGAAAATTCCAGAAGAAATTCATGTGTGGCAATCTACTAACGCTGATAGCGGTTTAGGACATACTTTTCGCAAGTCATCTATCTGTACGTCAGTTCTGAGGCCAAAATAATTGATCTGGGTTCAATACATATTTCATGTATCAGCTAAAGCTAGTGGACGCTCGTTTATTCCAGGAGGATCCTACTGGATTCATGTCGATGATATGCTATTTCAAAGGTTACCACGGTACCACGGTGAACCTGATACCATGTCGGAAAGTGACCAAGGTAAGATCACCTGGGTAAAATTTAGGAATCTCTCTTTATTCGGAATTCGGAATCTTTGCTCCGGCATCTCACCGAGGCGTGGAAATCCAATGATAAAATGACGGTGTTATCGTGCTATCTCATCAATATTAAACCACTGGTACTTAATTCTGCCCTGTAGTAGCTGAAGGGAGGGACCGCTGCTAAAGTAATGCGATACCAGAATTAATCGTCTCACGTGTGCCCTAGTCTGGGTATAACTATAATAGATCTCATCGTACTTGTAATGAGGGGGCTTTCATTACCTACAACATCATTGACCATCTTTAATAATCTAGACCTAGTCTCGCTAATCCGGTAGGAGCTCCGCCACTTGGCTTCCACTCCGATTGCCTGCGGCAGCTTTGACCATATCTTGGACTGCTCTTCGTCGATTAAGCAGGAGTTCTACCATTTCCTTTCCATCCAAATAATTACCTGCAGCAGCTTCAACCACATCTCCTGTGATCTGAATCTGGTCTCCTTATCGATCTAGGAGGAGTTCCATCACTTGCTTTCCATTTTTCCAATTCCCCACAGAAGCCTCGACCACATTCCCTGTGATCCGGATCTGGTCTCCTCGCCGATTCAGCAGGAGTTCCACCACTTGCTCTCCATTTTCCGACTTTCCTGCAGCGGATGTGACCACATCTTTTGTGATCTGAATCCTGTCTTCTTATCGACCTAGAATGAGCTTCATTGATTTTTCCCCATTCCAACTCCTCCTTCCCCAAGAATAGTGCTATCACATTAATCTACCCTTCTTTTGCTGTTTCTTCCATTGGTATCACTCCATTTTTGGCCTTAATGCAGAATCACTAAATTCAACTGCTCTTCGAGTGCCCACCAAGCTTCTTGAGTCTGGCATTTCAATTTTGTTGGTCAATGCGAAATCTACCAAGGATGAGATACCCCACCTGGCGGCCACATGTAGTAGGGAAAATCCCTCTGGATTGCCTTTAAAAGTCCTTCCGCCGTAGATTCGCATCCACTCTTCTTTCTCATCAGATATCGGTGGGAAAAAGGTTTTATGCTTCTATGTAACACCGAATTTAGACTATGCAGTAGCCGCATAGTTAGGCCAGTGAAGAACCGCATAGTCGAAAAAACCACTTATAAAACCATGTTTCAAAAATTTTCTCTTCGGTCCCTAATCTTTGATACTGTCAAAAAACCTCCAACTACATAAAAAGCGATTGATACATCAATTTGCTGAGGCATGAGGATTCAGCTCATTGATCACACTTACTCCTGCCATTTGCAATAGTTACAAAAAAGGCTAATGTTATTTGGCCCGTACGCATAGACCGCTTTATTCTCCGCTTTCCTCATTGGGAACAGGCGGAAAGCTCTCATCACGGCGGGCACTTATCTATCCTGCGGGCATATATCTAGATACCCGAGGTATCTACAATCTTCGTTGTAGCCTTCATCTTAAATTCTTAGCAGGCGGAATATCTACCCAAGCCCTAATTTCAACTCTTGCCGAGAGCGGGGACTCGGAATTAGTGTATGAAGTGGAAGATAACAGAATTCTGTCGGTATTTTTAATGTATGCATAAGACTGTGATGATTCAAGCCCAAAGCATAAGTAATGGATTCGTTGTACTAAGCTAAGGGCGATCGGTACAAGAATCCAAAGGCAAGGAAAGAAAGAAAGAAAGGACAACAGACCTCGAGGACCAAGTTGTGGGTCATGTGACCCATACCCAAAGACTTCTATCCACGAAACCCTGGTGTTTTTTTCTTGGACTGCAGCTATAAACGAACCGGTACAAGATGCCTTTGTTGAACATCATGGGAATGGTAGTGACAGGACAATGATTCTTTGTTGGTTTTGGCTTTATATCTGATTACCAGGGAGATTCATATCAATTCGTTCTTAATGCATTGAAGAAGGTCTATACAGATCTTAGTGTAATGCACATAGCTATATAATGGACTAGGCCGTAGTGTTGAAGATACCCTAACTTCCTCTGGAGATGTGTCACTTCAATCGCCAGTGGTGGCTGAGACCGATTCTCGAATCACTCGACCCCCGCCTTTTACTTCAGGAACCGGCAGTTGTTAGAACACATGGTCACTGTCAGTAGGACACGGTGGTTGTGTATACACACGGGGTTGGTCAATAATCATAAATTAATTCTTTCTTTCCTATGTCTTCACTAGAAACTGTTTACGGGATGAAAGGATACGGAACCGGGTAAACCAGATCTCCGGCCCCGAGAAGGCCAGCAGGCTCCCATGACCAACCTGTCGCGATCCACAAACTATATGTGTACTAGCTACTAGCGAAGAGGTGGATGACTAAGCACACAATGGTTATAAAGGTTGTGGGCATGGAAGCGAAAACAAAGAAGAAATCAGATTTAGTTTTATGTGGTACCATATTTCCATAGGCATATGGACACTGATCCGCTTCCATGCCCACAACCTTTATAACCATTGTGTGCTTAGTCATCCACATCCTCGCTAGTAGCTAGTACACATATAGTTTGTGGATCGCGACACAACCGAAAGATAATAACAGCACTAGGAGAAGGGCAAGCAATTGGCGGACGAGAAAGTGGGCGAGGTGGGACGAGGCGGTCGGCCGTGCGCAGGCTGGAGCTGAACAGCCCTCAGGCGGGCGGATGGGGAAAAGGATGAGACTACCATGTTACCACCGTGCCTAATATTTTAATAATGCCAGTCAGTATACACTATCATATGACATATCCAACTGCACTCCGAACAAACTCCTTAGAGAATTAGATGATGTTTATACTGCGCGCAAGTGTGTAATTTCTGCCGTCCTTTTCAATAAGCTAAGCCTGAAATGGTCTAGGCGTACGTGCCAAATAACATTAGCCTTTCACAGACTTTTTTATGCAAGAAGCACACAATTCCGTCTGAATGACAATCATAAGACGACACATCTCAATATCTTCACAAGCGATCTTTCTGGTCTTCATCTTGATACAGCTAAGAAGCTTCAGACAACTGTGCCACTCTTAGTGGTCTTTGTGATTGTAAAAAGACTCGGCATTTTTAGAATGGGTTGATTATCTTCATCACTCCCTGAAGCTGTTTCTAGCAAATTTCGATACAGTGAATGAGTCCCTAAGGTATGTTTTGAAGTGTTTTGATTGCATCTCTTGACTGAGCCCTTGCTAATTCATTACATGCTATTCCGACTCACAAAAATGTCACCCTGGCCCCTTCTTTAAGCATATCTGATACCCTTATGAGACTTTTTAGGAGTAATGGTTTTCCTGGCCGAGCTCTTGGACTCTTTCTCTAATGAATACCTCAAGATCCTCCTTCACTTTCTGATATAATGACAAGTCTTTGCGGCTAAATTGGTATAAGAATCGACTAATTTCAGGGTATGACCTACTGGTAATTGATGTGGGTACTTGGGTTGTATTTCGAAAACTTTGGCTGAAGGCTATGGCTGTCGAGGTGTGGGAATGAAGGAAACCGGACGCACCCATTCATTAAGTCGAGCTGTCAAGTCAATTAAGTGACTTTAGGTCGTATCCGAATTCTGGATAAGTTTTCCTGAATCTTGCTTTGAATCTCCTCTCGCGCCGACTACTGTTGCATTTAATTTTGGGATTTTCTAATTCTAATGAAAAAAAAAAAAAGTGGGCCGCGGGCACGCTAGTTCAAATTAATATTAACGCCTGTGCAACGCCCC
>JAHQZX020000477.1:0-11286 GCA_019804575.2 Pseudotulostoma volvatum
CCAAATATTGATTATTTTAATTTAGAATACTAGAGCTTTTACCTGCATCTTCTGGTATTTGAATAGGTCAGTAGAAGCTGAGTTAACCCCATTTAATTGGTGGGGTAGTGAGGGGCATCGCCAAGAATTTCAGCTGTCTCATGACTTCTGGTATCCGACTGTACATTGTCACACGAAACCAGTTAACCCCTATCCTTCCTTACATTTTGTCCCTCAACCTATCGGTGACGTCAGGCAATGAAAAGATTAGGGAAGCGTGCTACCGACTCACGCTGGTGCTGCATAACAGGAACCGTTACCTGATGCAGGCGCTACTATCAATATCACGAAAGGCTTGATCAAATGAGTAGCGAGTCTGAGAAACGTGGCCGCTCCGAAACGCTAGAGGCTGCCGCATGCAATCCGGCTCCGCCCAAACGATCTAATATTAAGCTAGCGGAGCTAAAGGAGCCTTACACGATGAAGGATTACGCCACCTACTGTCGTTTCGTAAGGAAATGTACGTTACTCGATATGCTAACAGGGCTGATTATGTTAGGTATATTAATCAAAAAAGGAAAAGAGAATCATGCATGTCCTTTACCTGGTGTGTGCGTCACGTGGCTTAGCGTAGCTAGAGGGCGTCCTGTAAGCGAATATAGGTGAGGCCTTACATTTTCCCAAACCTCCGAAGTAGGTTTGCAAATCTACCACAGCTTCCGTTTCTACCGTTCTTCGTAGCTCTAGCTAACTAATGTTAAAAAGTCGGACGATAAAACTTACACCATGCTCATTAATTAAACTTTCGCTTCCTAAAGATTCTTCTACAAGTTTATCCATATCAGTCTTGAATAATATCACGGCTGAGAATACCAATTACTGGCCCGCCGGATAATCAGGAATTGGTGGTAAACGGACCCTGAGGCGATTTTTTTGCCCAGGCATATATAGCATGTCGCTTTCCACGGCTGCTAGGGCAGGGTAACAAGACGAAGATATGAAAATGGTGTACTCCTTTGCCTGGCAGCTTTCCTTCGGTACCAGGAATTAGGTAGCCGCCTAAGCGGTTGAATCCACAGGCCTTAAGCTGACCGTATGGAACTGTGCAGCTACCGTCTGCCGCTCGATGTAAGGGGAAAGAATAAACTTAATCTGACTTCATTCTAACCAGCACAATAATGTAAGACCAAGAGGTACGGTAATAAAATTCCCGCCAGAACTGCCATCGGCGATCAAGGTGAGATCTCTACCATTGTTGTTGTTGTTGCATTAATATTGTTTAATGTCTGTAAGCAAAATTACCAATACAGTACACAGTAGCGTGGACGCTAGCAGGCTAGCACGCTAGCCGCACCTAGCACTGTTGTGGCGCGACGGGCGCGCCTTAGTGTGGGCGCGGTCCGCTGGGATAAACTTTTGGCGCTAGACGCAAATAAATATAGTAAACCTGCCTATAACGAACCCCGTTATACCGACGCGTCAGAACACCGTGTCAAATTCAACCCTCATAATACCAATAATTGTAGGTACTCTATAACGAACCAAGAGGCCTAACTAATTCAATTCGTTATAGGCAAGGTTTACTGTACCCGCAAGCTCCTCTTGGTGTATGTCCAGCTGTGATACTTCCAGGAATCCTACATGCCACAATTATTCTATTATGATAGTAGTACCTCCCTTCGTAGAGGTTTCCTATCCGCATGCATCTACCTCGTAATTCCAGCAATACAGCCTAGTCACGGGTGATATCCGCCGTAGTAATAAGTATAGAAAAGGTATATTAAAACTATCTCTCCTCCAGTTATGTTTGGAGTATCTGGCCTGATAGAGCAACTTCATTTGGAGCTCCGTCTAACAATCCATCCCACAAGCTAACTCCGGTAGTCTTCTCCTAACGCTTAACCACACCACCTCAGGTCCGCATCTTACCTTGAGCGTATGTTATCTCTGGTTTGTTGACACATATGGTGGCGGAATCGTAAAACTTGCCCTAAGGGTTTATTTTTTTTTCTGATTAGTAATCAGGTAGTACTAGTAGTGGGAAGTCCTAAAAAAAGGTGAAAAAGAAAGGAGCGCGCCAGCGACGAAAAGAACGTGAGCTTGGCCGGGAGGGCTCGAAAACACTGAACATTATAGGCGTGTTCAAAAGGCAAAAAGGCTTTGAAATCTCTCTAAAGCCTGTAGAGCATTGTAATAAAGGAGGTTCTTTTCCAAGTCAAGCTGGATTAGAACGATGAGCAACGCAAGAGACAAGACATGTAGAGCCCTGTAGTACAGCAGGTCCGAGTCCGAATCTATCTGAGTCGGAATGAGGAGAAACGGAAGAAGCAAGAAAGGGGCGTCTGGGGTTGGAGGATCTGGACTGGTTGATGAAACTTAAATCAGAGCAGGTTAAGAAATATGGCCATGTTCTTGCTGCTAACAGTGATTTCTACCGTCGCCATGAGATGGTTAGGGGTTTCATTTGTCTACAGAATCAAAAACCGAGATTTACGGAGAAGACCCGACGCAAGCTTGCAAGGATGGTTGCGGCGACTTACAACAGACGTGGTAATGTTGCAAGAGAAATTGTGCAATGGGAAAATTCTTGGTTGCAAAATTATATTATTCTAGAAAGCAAGGCAGGAAAACATAAAACGTCTATGAGTCTACTAGAGGATGAAGGTGTTCTTTGTGCAGTTCGAGACCTTGCGAAAGCACAAGGCGATTGTAAGTTTGCAGGTACCCTAATTGTCAAGAGTCAAAAGCATCTAACTATACGTACAGCGTTGAATTCTTATAAAGTCGCTAAATTTGTCAGTGACTTCATTAAAGATTGTCCAGACCTTTTACGCTCGTTCAGCTCACCTCAAACAAAAAAGGTTCACAGCGGAAACTGCACATCAAGAAGATTGTGTGATAACTGCCAAGAAAGAAAACGACACTACGTATGTGTTGCAAAACAGACCTGCGGTCTGTGCAAGTAGAAGCAAAAGGAAGGATATTGTAAAGACTGCGAGAGCTTGCCTTCCAAATGCAATTCAAATAGTGAGGTCATCCTCTTCTCTTATTATCCTGTTGATACTGATTATCAGCACTATTCTAGCTTGCTTTAATGAAAATGGAGCTCTATAGATAGAACATTGTCTATGGCTCTAATGAGTAGAAGGAGCTAACATCTCACGCGGTGATGACCGGGTGGTCCAACTGACTTATGGGCATGATATCACGTGACTTACTGGGTTCGAGAAGGTTTCCTCTCACCAAAATCACGTGCTGTTTATCAATAATAACTCAGACCCGCGACGCATTAAAATTTCAGAGCTACAATTTATAGAGTAACCATTTTTCTTCAGAATGTAGCTCTCAGAATCTTCATTTTATGGGTTGGGGCGGCGTTATTATTGTTGGCGTTGTGTTGGTTTTCAGGGCAAGTTTTCAGATTCCGCCACCATAGTATGTGCCTTTTGCCGCGTCATAACACCACCGGATAGAGCTGAGAGTTATTTCATGATCTTTCTTTTCCAAGTACTTTTGCTTCCCCCCCTGCCGCCTTTTCGAGCATTGACTCAGCTTCTTCATACTATTCCCACAGACACGGGCACATCCAAACTAGTGCATAGAGCACGGGGTGTCTGCATTATTGTTTCCCAAGCGCTTTCTCCTGTCCTACAGCCTCCTAAATTATTGGCTCCGCTGTTTTATATTGTCCCTGTATATATAGAGCAGTGCTGTAAGCTGGAAGTTCATTAGGTATGCTACATATTGAAGGAGGTTCCCTAGTGCTAAGCTCTACGAGCTACTTAATACGCGTAGATTAGGGCCCGACAACTTCACCTCGCTTACATCTTTATCTTATGTATGATGGTAACCAAGTTACCTAACATAAACAACGGAGACAAGTACAGTCGAGCTCAATTATCTTCCACTTTTAGCCGGCTCGTACGTCTTTGATGCAGCTGTCGGCTTACGACTATATACAAAGACCCCGCTTTTGGAAGGAAAGCAGGAAGTATTCCCTGGGAAATTTTTGTGTTATTTGATCTTTTTCCTTCTCCCTTCTCCTTTTAGCGTATCCAAAAAAGGTGAGAAATGGAGGTCGCCTTGGCAAGAAAAACTCCCTCAAAGTTCTCACCACATCGCTGAATTCAAGTAAGTGCCCGGGGATTGAGATTGCCCAGACCAATATCGGCTGAACCGAGCCTATCAATTTCAATATGCAAGTGCCTCACGAGGGCTAACATATAGACCTCATGGTGATCATCCGAATGCTTGACAATCGGTTTAATGACTTCTTTCTGTGCAAAGGCAGCCTAGAGCTTTTGCACACGGGATTTTGTCGTCTGATCATACTTATTTTCCGATTCCGCAGTAACCAAATGGTATAGGAAATGATTCAAAGTGGATCGGTGTGCATCCCACATATACTTAAGAACCATGTTAACCCTGGCATAGTTCACCAGATGTTTAATGTACGGTAGAACGGCAGGCGGCGGTAGTAGTTGGGGAAGCCTCACCACACAACATGGAGGTTGCTTTTTGGGAATTTGAAGGCGTCATTCTATTCTTATTAGTTTATATAGCCTAAATTATCAGAATTAAAATTTGCCTCACCGACCTGTTGAAGTTGGTTAATTCTTGTTGTAGAATTGTGAGGACCATAGATTGAAGAAGTTGCACCGAGCCCAACTGGGTTTGGCTTTATCTCGGTTAGCGACCAAGACGGCAAGGACTAGCAACGCAACTGGAGTGCTTTGGTGGACACTGCGGAGCAAAACTAGTCCAAAAGCCATGATTTTGCAGATCGGATAGCACAACGCCCACCACTCAGAATTCGGAACAGTAAAATGATCTTGTCTTGCCAATTTCGAAAATGTGCGATGATGATTTTAGAAATTAATACTAAGATAGACTTGGCTAATAATAATTGCAAAGAGCAACAACCTCAGCTTGGCATGTAAAAGCGGATAAGGCTGGCGTTATGAGTTTAATGTCGAAACGCGTGGTTAAATAGGAAAATCACCAGGAAATAAGTACGTACGTTAATAGAGAACTAGATGCTATTTGGGATGAATATATTTGCCCTTTGATTCCTTAGTATGGTGGCATACCTAGCCTGTTTAGTCGTATGGTGACAATGGCTTTATATACACCTAGGCGGCCAGGCAAGTATTTTCGCGGCAACCTAACTGGTTATGGTTGTGGCTTACGCCAATTTGCGCCACAAACCCAGAGAAATTAATCTTATTGGTCTGACTGAGTGCGCCTACGTGCTTACTAACCTCCGTCAAAGCAGCTTAGCGCCATAAGGATCGACTTATCTGCACATAACATAATCCAACACCAAGCTAGCCGGTTTGAATCCCCACACAAACGCCGGTTTTTGCAGCCTTATATCTCAGCGTCCCCAGCATATCCTGGTTTCTAATTTGGAAGTTGTATCATATATTATAGAACTATATAACATGTGGAAAATTAGAAGTAATGTAAACAGATGTCAAGATGAGTGGGCTAAAAAGCCGGGTTTTGGTGGGGGTATCAAGCTGAGTCACGGCTCAGCACCAGATAGATATAGATACCTTGCAGACATCAACTTTTCAATGTCTGGAGTGATTGAAACCATTAATCTATATGTTAACCGGTTATGCCTACGTTGACTACAGATACCACATTTCCTTCTAGTTTGAATTCTCATCTCGCTCTACATATCATGTTCATGCTCCTGGATACGTATACCGGTCAAGCTCCCTCCAGCTGCTATGAAATTGAACTTTGCCCTATGATCAACTTACTAGCTCGGTGGTAAGCAGTGGCAGCGCTGCTCCACAGCTGAATCTGAAAAAAAAAAAAAAAACTACCAATCAGATCTCCAGATTGCAGAGCGAGGAAGGCTGAAGCCTAAGAGACCCAAAATCAGAGAGTACAGTCCCGATGAGATTCTTGTCGGCTTCGGCGATGGTTAAATCGATCCAGAACGTGAGCGGACCAGCAGTACATTACATGTAATGAGCTTTTCTGCCATTATTGGTTCTACCTTACATTACGGATGGTGGGGAGCACATGTAACTTTGTATGTTTATGTTTCATATGATATTAAGCGGTTAAGTTGTGATGTCTCTATTAATTCCTCTGGTCGCTAGGCTGTTCGTTACTAGCAGAGTACTAATAGTTATTAATATGCTGATATGTTAAATTTCTATCGCAGCTCTCTAGGCTGTATTCATCCTGTATTTTGTATATACTCAACATACTCAATTCTTCTCGATGAGGTACATTTTTGAAACTGGAAGTCACTAGTAAATACAGATAATAAAAGACCAAAAAAATCAGGAACCGGATAGTAAAATCAGTCAGCTAGTAACTACCAGTCGTTACCGGTATTGGGATTCGGCTATTTCGATTTTTGTTAGGTAGTAGAGTAGGCATTGGTTGTCCAGTAGATAACAGTAGTTATCATTCCTCTGGCGCATCTAGGAACTGCGTCATCGAGATATTCTTAACACTCGTAATCTAACATGTTTCCCCTTGAAATCGTCTGTCTACCATGCCGGCTAGTTCCATAGAACAGGAATAGGTGTCCCAGCTTCTAGACAACTGCATCATCAGTTTACTTATGTAGCGAAATTTTTCCATTTGCTCTCTAGATCGTACCATCTCTTGATTACACGGTAATATAAAGACTCTGTGACGCGACGCCATGAAACCCTCACTTTCCAGCCTCCAATACCTTGGGATTGTTCCCAAGGGATCGTGAAGAACCGGTGTAAAATTGTCATGATGCAAGGCTGAATAAGTGGTAGGGTGCATATTGGCGGACCCATCATATCATCGCCAAATTAAACTGCTTTAGAAACTTGGAAAAGTTTCTTGATATATAAATACATATCTAACGCAGTAGCTCGACAGACATGAACGGGAATCATCAGATTACCCACGTTTCATGAGATCACCATATAAGCAGGCTAATAGGATTTGTGCTAGGAAGGTAAGGTGGCATATTTCCTGACTTCATAATCATCGCGGTCATCACGCCAAGTGAGAATATACCGCCATCCAAAAGAAAAGAAAATTATTTGTTCACCGTTGCTAATCAGCCGATTGATTGTAAGCTTTATCTCAATGGACTCCCACCAAAGAAATCCCCTCCTCCTGGAACACCAAAGCCCCCATTTCCCGGGGTGAGAGTATGGGATCGTCGGGAGGCCTGTTTAGGTGTTGATGGCGCGCTTCCTTCATTCAGGCATGTGGGGTTTACTACATCCGGAGTGTTTCGACCGCTTCCATTAGCTGCACTAATGGCAGTCCCAGGCCGAATGGGGTCGATCCCGTTCCGTGGAGGAGGTCGAAATCCGAGTTTGATCCCTTCTCGGAAAATCTCCTCGAGCATCTGCGAAACGATTCCAGCATCCTCATACTCTTGGAACTTCTTCCAAAGGCGTAATGCCATGCGCGCGTCTTCAATCGAGTCATGACCTTCCATTGCATCAATCTTTTCTTCCTGGATATATTCTTTAAACACAGCCCACGCAAGGTACCGGAGGCTCAAGCGGCGATTTTTGGCTGGATGAAAGAAGAGGTATTGGGTATCCACAGTTTGGGCCTTGGGAACTTGAATGTTGATCTTCCGAAAGTCTGAAGCGAGGCCGTGCCCAACAAAAATACAGCCCAAATTCAATAATAGCCATAACTTTTTGTATGCGACCTTGAGGGGCACAAGGTTATGACGGCTAGTTCTAGAATCTAAATCTCCTGGCTTGATACCGGAATATTGCGTCACGTAATCCACGATTGGCTCTTTGACGGTGATATAGTCATCAATGAAAGGAACGCCTCCATCGATCCCGGAGCCTCGAAGCACGGAGACTCGCGCCAATCCGCTTTTGCTGGGCCTTATTATCTCCTGGGAGCCGTCCGCTTTCACATCTATTTCGGCCTTTTCTAAATCAACAAATTCAGTATCGAGCGCGACGGGTGTTCCACGTTCCGGTTTCTCCTCACGCCTGAGCACATGGCAAGATTCAATCGGACGACCGCCGCTGAAGGCAGAAATTAGCATATAAGACACATCAAAAATGAAAATACGTACTTCACGGACCACTCATAGAATAATAGACTCGTATCAAGCCTATCCTTCCATGTATCATTCATTTGATGCCTAGCACTCGTCACTTGATACGCCACAACACAAGGTACTTTCCACGGCTGATTGAATTTGAGTGCTTCCTCCCGATTAACTTCGGTCACTAGGAAGTCATTGAATATATGCCAATTGCTTTTCTCTTGCGGCTCACGCGCAGAGATGCTAACATCGATGAAAGACACTAGGTGCGGTTTCTGATGTTCAGTGATATCTATCTCTGCAACAAGTCCTACAAGCTCATATACAACCAATCCAGTAGTACCGCTCTTCAGCCGTGACCGAAGCTCTTCACCTTCGAAACACAGGACTTGCCCATTGTCTACCAGAGTTCCAACCTCATCGGGTAACCAGTCATGAATCGCCCATAATTGCCGATAGACAGGATTGTTTACGGCTGCATTCAACATCAAAACGGAAGGCATGCGGTGGATTGTTTTCCTAATTGCTACCTGTTGGTATCGCCTGCAGTGATTACACCATCCCCTATTCTGTGTTTCTCGTTCAATGCTTGATTTTAGGATATTAGCAAATTTGAGGGCTGGATCCCGCCGAGCCTGTTTGATGTCAACACTAGGATATATCAATTCATTCACAAATGCGTTGCCAGGTCTGACGATCTCATTCCGACAGAACATACACCGAATAGACTCGGAGGCCACGGTGGCAAGGCTCCGATCGAGTTCATCGGAATCAGGAGAAATCATATGGTAGTCATGTGCAATTTGGTTCATGAAGAACCGATTGACAGACTGTATGGCAGACGAGAGCGCCTTGTTGGTCAAATTCTCTTCAAGTAAGCCCAGATTCGAGGCTTCACGGAAATTGCTGAATGTCTTTAAGAGATTCGTAGCTTGGCAATTTTGACCATTCGCCTGATCCAACATATCGAACAGATACCCCATTTCGCAGAGAAGGCAGCTCTCAATAATACAACTACTTGCAGCATGATGAAGAGCTAGATTCCTTATAAGAGGAATGAATTTTAATAGCTGAAGCAGTGCATTTGTGAAGGAGTTTGCAATATGTGTCTCTAGACCAGAAAATCTAGTCTTATTGTAATATCTATCATGCAGCTCAGCGCCGTATGAGTGGAGTAAAGTATCAAAGAGGGGGTCTATACATACCTAAAGTCGAAATCATCAACCCCAAACTTACTATATTTAATCTCGACATTACTATATTTTAGTAATGGACCTTCTTCTGTCTCTGAATTGAGCTTCGTGCTCGCTAGAGCTTCAGAAACTTCAGTGGATGACCTGTCGGTCTTATTCCTCGGCTGTTCTCTAGCCTTTTCGCTTAAAAACTTAGGGGCGACAATAGCAGGCTCCGGTGAAGTTAATACTCGCGTGTTCTCAACCTGATACCTGCGCGTTTTCTTTGGATTCGCGGCACAGTGCCCAAGCTCCGCGGGGCGCAAGTATGGTATGATCGACGGATCAATCGAGACAGGAGGGCTTCCGATATCAAAGACAAGATGGCTAGGCCAGGCAGACAACAGGCGCTCGTGGTAATACGGTATGCCAATAATATTCAACGGGGTTTCCTGGGACCAATCGAGTAAAGGGGCACGAGGCGTCACGTCAGTGAATTCAGTTTCCTTGCTCATTTCATTAAAATAGATTTTGGCAGGAGAGCCCCATAGATGTATTGAGCACTCCGCATCGTTAATGGCGAGGGCTTCCCCAGACGCCGATATCTCAAGACCAAGCATGAAGGTGACATTCGCTTGGCGAAGATTTATCGTATTGGGATTCATCAAATCAACAACTTGAAGTTGCCCAGTTTGGGATGCGACAAAGCTCGTTGTGTGCAACTTTGGGTGCATTCGTACATAGGCCGCGCCAGCATGAAAGGGAATAGGGGGCAAAGGAGTCAATGTTTTCAGATCATACACATTGGCCAATGGATCTACAATTGGAGAACCCAAATGACGTCTTGAGAAACCACAAGTCACAAGAAGGTCATTACGAGCATCCATATCATTAATAGCTGTTCCATGTGCCTTCCAGCTCTTAACGATGCTAAAATCGGCTAAGTTAAGGGCGTTGACGAAACCCGTATCTGTAGCAGCGCAAAGGTATCGACTCTTCTTCATCAGGGTATAGTCGACCTCAGTGGCCAGCTTCTCAATAACGTGTCCTTTATCTATATCTATAAGTAGCATAATTCTCTGACGGCCTGCAACTATAATCCGGTTCATTTGCGCCGTGAAGCTCATGCAGCGGAGATCGGTCATCTCGGTATGTGTGAGATGCCATTGGGTCAGGCCACGGCGAGAGATCATATGCACGCTTTTCGACGACAATGATATAACTCCCCTCTCATGGAATAAAAGCTGCCGTACAGAGCCCTCAGAAGCGGGATGCGCCCAAACGGATGTATATCTTTGTAGTTCAGGGCCGTAAAATGAGGAGATTCTCCCCTGCAAACCGTAACACGCACACATTAGCAAGCGTTACAAAGGTCAAAATGAGCTGGTATTGTCAAACCTACATATTCATTTCCCACCCAGAGCAACTCCTGAACATCATCGAATGCAACTGTCGTGGCTATCGTGGGAAGGGCATGTAAGTTCGGGGTGGGGATCACAATGCGTGATACTTCGTTCCAATCGGGCTCCATCGCTCTCGGCCGATACTATAGCTCATAAAAGAGATTTCAGATGTTCAATAGCTACAACTTGACAGCTTCCGCCGTATGGGAACGAGAAGAAACCCGGCCGTCATCCTTACGGGGGGATAATAAGCAAAAGCGCGGGGGGTATTACTATCTTCGAGGGGCACAATTGGTCGAGTTAACGCTCCTTTTAGCTCGCATTCCGTATTGATCATAAGGAGAGATATGGATAAAAAAGGCTGCACATCTGCCTTTTCTAATGATAGGGAACAAGAGCTCGCTTATTTTGGTGAGAGCGGTTGACACGCGATCATGTGTATCTTTACTTTATGAAGGCATCATCATGATATAATACTATTAAATGGGCCTAATCAGGAAGCTTACCTAATCAAGCAAGCTTCCGCGCGTTAGGTTAAAAAGCGGAACTTTAGGGCAGAATCACCTGGTTGGTTGCTCTCACTAGATTTTCAGCCAGCGGATTCCAGAGATGGCAGTTTTTATAAAGAGAATTACTATTCGCACTGTGCTCCCGGACTACTCGCACTGTGTGTTGATATGTTTGCATCCCGCTT
>JAHQZX020000478.1:0-11281 GCA_019804575.2 Pseudotulostoma volvatum
ATGTACACACATCATATAAAATATCCTATAGACTTAGACTTTTTCTAATGAACAAAAACATTCTTACTGTTCAACAGACACTGGCTCACGCTCAAAGAGGATGCTTCATCGAAAAATTTATCGCAGAATGGTTGGATGCGTCAAGACAAGATGATCACATGGCTTTGGCAGAAGAGAGGAGCTTTAGTCAGTCAGTCCACAGTTTCTAGACTGTTGAAACGGCAACACTGGTCCGGAAAAGAACTGCGACGAAGAATCTTCTCAGCGGAAGTGAGTCTCCCAGAGGACTTTATGTCGAAGATATAGCTCGCTACACTGCTGAGGACCTTGTCTTCTTGGGTGAAGCAATCTTTAATGAGCATACCGATGGCGAACTCGTGGTTACGCGCCAATCGGCCAAGAGGCCCAATATCCGGCTGATGTTCGACGAGGAAAGACATGGAGTATTCTAGCCATCACAGTCACCACTATTGACGGATGGCTGGCTTGTACTACTATGAAAGAGGGTTATTGGAATACAACCCTCTTTCTTCGATGCATTAAAAACTTCTACCGCTTCTTTAACGTCAGTATGGAACAAGGTGCCTTGTGATTGTTATGAATAACTGCTCTATTCATGTCGATGAGAGCGTGCGAGGTGCCATTGAAGACGCTGGTCATATTATTGAGTTTTTACCGCCGTATTCCCCGATTTCAATCCCATTGAACTGAGCTTTCTGTACTCAAGGTTTGTTCAACAGTACTATTTCTTAAACGCTAATCATAGCAGGCCTAAAAAGACATTTCCTATTCGAACGTGATGATTTTAACAACTTTGGTGACTCTTACTCGCTGTTATACGACGTTGTCACTGTGTGTAATGCGCACCCGCTAGGCCTTTATATAGGCTGCACCACTTGACCAAAAGGTCATAGAAATGTTGAGTGTATACTTAACATTGCAGCCTAATCCAATTGTATAACTTTGTACAGTACATTGTGATCATTTCGTCGCACTCATTATCGCCATTCCGCCCGGGGGGGTGGGGTCGAGATTATCTGGAGCAAGCTGGATGGGAAATAATCAGGGATAATCTGAATGCATACGAAAATGGGGAAGCAGATATCGCCTTCAGTCTGATGAGGACTTGGTTGATATTACTATCAATATGTACGAATAGTATTCATAGAAATTAATTAGTTGATAGATTGAGAAGGGCATTGGCAGCGTTCTCTTGCTGGTATACTGCCTTGTGTCACACAGTCTGGTATTACAGGAACTTGTCACAATAAAGTAGCTGTATTAGTCATCACAGGACACCTATTTAACTTGTAAGTTAATAAGACTTCTTTCTAGGATCTTAACACTATACAACTATATTTCATCACTCTTTATGACAGAACTACGACCGGATGGAAGAGTGGAGAAGACACTAGAATATTCCATCAATGTCGGGAATATTCTCTTAATGTCAAATCAGTGAAATATGCCAATAAGTCAGGCACCAAAGTGGGAATATAAATTACTATCCCCTTATTTCTTTGCAAATAGAAAAAAAGACTCAGAAAAAACACAGGAAATTAGTACAGCAACATCATTTTGATTTTACTGTAATGAAAATTACTAGCTAGTGTATATCGCACAGTAATTATTATTACAGTATGATGGTAGAAGGGACACCGGAAACCCAAGAGTGGAGCCTATAGAGGGATGTTATAGTTATAATAATAAGACATAAGACATAGATAGATGGACCGGGTGGCCAAGAGGCCGATTGGTGTAGCAATTTATTATTATTATTATTATTATTACAGTAAAGTGAAAGTGAATGGTGTTCCTGTACTAACCGTGTGTATTTTCTTCAGTGTCTTATGGCTATTTTTCCAGAGAAACAAAGGGTGGATTTATATTCCCCTGATTTATTGGCATATTTCACGGATTTTATTCTGGTGTTGTCCTATCTCCGTGGCCCAGACCCTCCTCGCCCAGATGCTAAGCTGCGCCGTGGCTGCTGGGGTGGGTACGCTTGGGCCGAAACAGTTAGTGGCTGCAGAGGTGGGGTATGCTTGAGCCGAAATCAAACGCCAAATCTTAATGTAGTTTCTGTGACACTTTATAACCCATTGTATAGCTCCTCGGCAACATCACGTGGTGGAACGGCTGAGGGAACTGAGGTAATGTGACACTAGCGAGGAGGCAGATGACTAAGCGCAAATGGGTTATAAAGACGCCATGCATTTCGTGCATTTCCATCATCTCCCCATTATTATATCTTTGACATCATGTTAGATTGAATTAAGGTTTATTGTATGTCAGGTTAGTTGCAGCCTTATAGGCAACAGTCGCAGCCTTGTATTTTGTTGTTGTATTATTTAACGTCTGAAAGGCTACATAGGACGAAATTACTATTAATTACAAAATGTTAATATACATTATGACACTGATTGGCGCCAGAGGTCGGTACCTCCTGCTTTCTGACCCAGCGTATAGACTCTGGGGCCACACCGAAAGCTTCGGTAACTTCCGGGAGGACGTCTCCTTCAATCGAGACATCTCTGGCTACAGGCTGTTTACCTCATTCAACATTGTCATCCTTGTTGGGAGGTCATGCACCTTAACCACCAACCATTTCTCATCGCCCTCGACTCGTCCGTTCCCTAGGGCTTGGGAAATTTTCTCCTTGTCGGACAATAAGGCTTCCGCCGTAGTCCCAGCTTTCGGTGTGACGGCGATCCCGGTTCGAATATAGGAGGCCGTCACAACCTCTTTACCGAGCGGGAGGATGCCGTTGATCGTCTTTACGACGTATAGCGGGTGGACAGACCGTAGGGCCGAGTCCTCTGGCAGCCTTATGAACACCCCATTTGATTGGGCCAGCTTCCTAGCTGGTGTAGGCTGAGCCGGCCTCTTCGGGAGGCTCGTAGGCGCCGCTTTCCGAGCAATCTCAGCGTATGTCTTTAGGGCCTCGGGTTGAGAGGCCCTTTCCTTAGCTTTGGGGTCCGTTTGGAGTGGGCTCGCTTGATTAGGCTGCGGTTGCTCTGGTTTCGGGGTCGATTCCTTTCTCTGTACATCACAGGGAGGAGCAATTGTTATTTGCTCGCGAGAGATGCTGTCTTCGAGTCCCATGTGCTTGACAACACTCGCCCTCAAGCACTCCATTAAGTGGTGAGCCATACGGGGCGCCACCTGGTCTGTTCCGCATTTGATAAGCATTTGGTCGATAAGGTTGTTGAACCCATGGCAGAATTCCGACAAGAGAGTGTGTGTCTCAGCTCTTGCCTTCATCTGTGTGTCGAAGAGCCCGTCAATGAAGTCGGGGCCAGGCATCGTATCACATGCCTTATCTATCATCATGTTGCTTGCAGGGTTCCCACATCCATCTTCCAGCTGGTGTCTTTCATGCAGGTCGTGGGCAGGGTTGTTGTCCAGACGCGGATGCGACACGTCGCACACAGCGCGTGCCGAGACCTCGGCCTTCCTTTTATTCTTTTTCTTGGCTCTAGTCGTAGCAGCTGCCATGATGAATACGAATAAGGGGAGAAGTTTGGGTGCTAGTGCATAGGGGGTTCTAAGATGTGGGAGTTGTTCCCTCTTTGTAATGCACGAAGCTATATAATGGACTAGTAGGCCGTAATGTTGAGTATACACTCAACATTTCTATGACCTTTCAGTCGAGTGGTGTAGCCCCTATAAAGGCCTAGCGGGTGCGCATTACACTCTTTCAGAAGAGATCAAGCGGTGGACAAAATTTCAAAAGAAAGTAAGTGATTGACTCTCAATGAAAAATGTTGGGAAGGTTGAATCAGCCTTTTTTGCATGAAAAGTTACTTGATAGAGATTCTGCTTTTTCGGCGAACCGATATCCCTCAAAACTCGTCCGTTTTAGACCCGGGAACTACTGAATATTCGATCGGGTTCCCTTGGAGACTTTGTGTAAGCAGGCGACCACAGGCCCTCTATTCAAGGATACGGCAATGTGGATATAGAGATTCAAGTTCCCAACGGCAAACGGATTCTACGCCTCCATGATGTCGCTTTTTGCAAAGATTTTGCTTGCAACCTTATATCTCTACGCTAGCTACACAAACGAGGTTCTTGGTTGGATAATTGACCCGGATACAATATCCTACGGCGAAGCAATAACTCTGCAGTTACTATTCTAGAAGATCACTATGATCAATTCGCTCTGGAATACATACCTCAAGAATTGTCAAAAGGGGCATTTTATACGCAGAAAAACACTTACAATTCTTGGACTGAAAGACGGCCAGCGTACGGAGACACTTTGAAGTGGCATCTTCGTCTATGCTATCCCGGGCCTCAAGCCTTGGAATATTTGGTCAACTGTTCCTCTGGCGCCTGAATTCGCGGTCCAACTACGGTTGAATGTAACGCATGCGCCCAAGCCAAAGTGAAGCGTCAAATACGCAGGGCTCCTAGAGATCTGCATGAGGACCCTTGGGTACCGACTAGCAATTGATTTCCGTGACTTTAACCGGGGGTACGGAAATTTCAATCCCCTCATACTAGTTACAGATCGGTGGTCCGGCTTCTCGTGGGACTATTATCTCTCTGACCGCAAAGCAAAGACAATTATAGCTGCCCTCCGACATCTTCTTGGCGTGCTGAAACGGCAGTACAACATCGAGTCAAAGGTGACTGAAATAGATAATGAACTGACCAGCTAAAAGCCCCCGACATCTTCTAGGATATCTTAAAATTTACGAATTTATGAGAGTCGAGCCTTTCGCGTCGTATGCAGGAATACAAAAATGGCGGCGCTGAACGCTCAGGGGGTGCGGTGAAGCAGCAGATTCGTACTATGGGAATTGGAACAAACCTCCAAGATGAACTTAGGCCAGAGGTTTCACATGAAACAGTTTACCTCTACGACCGAACGCCAAAGTACGCTTATACTGGAAATCCCCGTACGATCGCTTCTACAGCTCCGTTGCCCACAAAGATGGTGTAACTATACAAAACCGAAAACCGCACCAAGCTTATCTTGAAGCATATGGCTGCAACGCCTTTCGATATGATGACTGACGCCAAGAAAAAGGCCAACTTGAACTGTCTGCAGCGCTTGGACTTGATGTGAGGCAGCGGGTGCTGACTTTACCACTGCACCACAACGCCAAAAGGCCCAATGGATGACTTGGCTTGGATAGGCTACCTTCCGGTCAGATAAGATTCGATAAACACTTACAGGATTTGAAACCCCAGATTCAACAAGCCTTTTTCTAACACGCGACGTAACCTTCAATGAACACATTATTTCGATTAAGAAAAAGAAGGCTACTCAACAAACAAAACTTGATGAGCTTCAAGCTCTCGCCTCATGTGTAGAAGAACAATTCTGAGGAAGAAACCCAAGAGATCCGAGTCCAGCAGCGCACCCCGCACGAAGAGTATTTTTGTACAAGGTTTCTATAACGATGACGCTGATGTAGATGTTTTTGATCCTGCAGACTCTGAGGTGAATCAACCCTTAGGTGCGGAGAAGCTTGGAGGCTTCACTACGAAAGTCCTTGGAAATTTGGCGGAATTTGAATACCCGACTCCAGCTCCTACCGCACCGGCAGCTTTACTTGCAGGAACAATCTCTAGCCCAGAAGGTACTTAATCCACCAACCAAGTCGGGATAGATTTTGAACCGTGGAAGGCGGCTTTCAATGTTGGCACCCACACGAGTATAGATAACCAAGATACGCATCATAAAGTTGGTCCGACTCAACGAGACTCTGGAATAATGAATGATTTGATTTCAAAAATTTTATTCAATACACTATAATCACCAGTGCCTGTGAATGAATGGGAAACTGATCTCAAAGATGAAGACTTCTTTATACTAGCGAAAACTTGACCCCGAAGATACTGAAAAGCCAACTGAACTTTGTACCTGTCTTGTGATGTTATTGATCCGCATACAGGAAAATCAGAATCAATGGCCGAAGACCTGGTATACAAATTGAAGCAACATTTTGAGTTGACTGGCAAAGAACTTCAACATCCACGGTACTTCTCGAGAGAAGCTGAGGCTACCATTTATTAGAAGAATTAATATATTTGGCTAAGTTAATCCTCTCATATAACATTGGTTACTAACATAGCGGCTATAAAATAGCTAGCTGAGTGGCCGCACTTTAATGAAACCGATGGAACAAACTGGCTGTTTTTTCATGCAGCTTGTTGCCCAGTACTCGTGACCACTTCATATTATGAAGTTTTTACTTAATTTGGAGTTCACAAAGCCGCTAGGAGTCTGATAAACCGTGCTATTTTTATATGGTTAGGGTTTTTTGGTGTGCAAGATGGAATGGTTGAACATGGAGACCCTTTGGGATGAGCTGACGCATATCCCCCTGCAGCTGCCATGGAAGCGAATATGGAGAATGGTCTATATACCATTATAGAAACGGGAACAAGTGAAAGGGGATGAAGTGAATTTCAGCCAAACAGCAACTAAACATATAAGAGAGTCGATGGCTAGGGTAGGAGAGATAAGAGGGATGTGGCATGGCCGTTATAGATGCGAGAACCAAAGCGCTATTCCATGACAAAATTTCACAATAGATTATTAGGCGAATTATGAATAAACACCAAGACTAGCCGGGCGAACGAAGGCGAATCTTAAATATCAAGTATATATCCCTCTCATCGTCTGTATTGAAACTAAAGGGCTGTCCTTGCTGGGAAATTTCCCAACTACAGCTATGCTGTCTTATTGATAAGTCTAAGTAGTTCTTTTGGAAAGGAATGTTACTACCTACAAAGAGATGTTCCGGATGAGAATTGTTAACTGTACGGTTCTAGCAGTTTGAGAAGGGTATCGTCTCCGAGCTCCACTGCTAATCGTAGCGCTGTTCAAAAGCCCTTGTCAATCCCAAAGTTCGGCTTGGCATCGTGGTTAAGCAGCAAATTGATAATAGTTTTATTCCTTAGAAGCAAGGCCAAGGATAACGGTGTCTGGCTATCGGTTTAACAGAAGGTCTTGCCTAGTTTGGGTTTAGACTCACTTACAAGCTACGGTCCCCAAGGAAGATAGTGTCAGCCATCACTCTAAATAAGAGCCAGATCGAATTTGGTTGGGTCCACGTACTTGCTACAAGTGACAAAAGAGGCAGCATCAGCCATTATCTAAATAACTAAATAAAAGATCGGACTAAATCAGGTCGGGTTCACATACTTCCTATAGGCAGAAAAGGAAGTAGCGTCAGCCATTACTATAAGCAAAAGATCGGATCGAGTCAGGTCGGGTTCACGTACAAGCTATAAGCAGAAAAGGAGGTCGCGTCAGCCATTACTCTAAATAAAAGATCGAACCAATTCAGGTCAGCTTCTCTTACAGACTATAACCAAACGACGTTAGCTATCAATTCACATAGTGATATTTTATCATGTCTGGTATAGCTTACTCACCAATGATGAAAGCCTAAAGTTAACATTAACATGCTTCTCGAGCAGTAACTTCACAACTGCCTCAGATCCGCTATAGATCGCGCTTACTAATGGCGTAGCGCCTGTATCATCTTTTACTTCAACATCAGCTTTTTCCAATAGCATCGGCACCACTATCTTCTGTTGTGCCGCAGCTACTAAATGCAATACTGTCCTCCCGTCGCCATCTACCTCCCCTGCCTCTGCCCTATTCTCTAGCAGCAGCTTCACAACTTCCTTGTGCCCTGTAGTACAGTTAGTCCATTCCTATCTTTCAAGTTTAGGTATAGGTATCATTTTCCGCTGCAAAAAATTTGTGAGACAAAATAGGTGAGACCGAATTCACTGACTACGTGTAATAGTGTGATATCCCGAGAAAGATCTCTACGGCGCTCCGGTTGCAATATCTGTAAAGCAGAAGAAATTGTTGATTCAATCTCTGCTATTTCGTGGAAGGCCTTCAAGAGGTCCTGACCGCATTCAATAGCCTCAGACGGGTGGTTCGGCCAGTGTACCGCTGCGTATGATAGAAAGCAATTTTTTTGAAGCCGTTCTTCATACAGTGACGAACGCTCGATGACCAACTCTGATCTTCCGCTGGTCCTCCCTCAAATTTGCAGAAGGAAAGATATTTTAGACAACTCCATGCAAGCTCAGCATGACTAGACGGGAATGTGGAAGCCAAGCACCATGGATTTATATTGCTACGAAGGAAATCCTTCACAGATTGGTGAATGAATTGAACGACAGTGCTGTATTCTCCGAATTTGGACCTTGCCTCGCTTTCACGCTGGGATGCTTCATTGGACTTAGTTTCTAGCAAGCCACCACTGCGGCTTGTGATCCGTCGCTTTAAGTCTTCCTGGTTTTGTAAGTCCTCTAATAATGCCCGCTCGGAAGTGTAGTTAGATGTAGGGTAGCCACGATTGATTTTGGTTGCGGCCTGGAATTCTGCCAACGTCAACGACCGTTTTGCAAATAGGACCCATTGAAACATAATCCTTCTCTCTTCTCGATCTATTTCTTCCACATCTTCTACGACTTTCAGATAAAGGCTTCTCATTCCACCAGGCAAATCCGCTACAACTGTTTCTAGTTCTTTTAGACTGTCACCCTTTTGGCTCCGCTTTCTCAGTCTCCTCATAACAATGTCCACCCAGAGGAACACACCATCGGCACGGCTGATTATAGTTTCTCTTAATGGCTCAAGTTCTTCTTGGCGGTGTTTTAGGAACTCCTTTGTTCGATTTGACACATACGTTATAATATCTTCTTTAGTATACGATTTAAGCTGTATGCGAGGGCACTCATCAAATTTGCCGTCTAACAGATTGTCGAAAGTCACAGGACGACTAGTAAGGAAGACTTTGAACTTACTTTGTCACTCTTGAGCAGAGTTCCCACAGTATCTGAACAGCTTCTGGCGCCGAATTCTCTCCTTCTGTAACGGGCTATGAGACTATCACTGTGCGGAGACGGATAAATAGTTAACCCGTTAGAACTTCCGTACGTAAATAGGAAGCTGGGCCCCAACACTGTGGGAAGCCCAGCGATCAACTCTGATTCTATCACACCATAGTGATTCCCCTTCCTCAGTAACGCTGTCCCGTAACCTTTCTTTACACCTTCAGACTCATCCAGAGAATCGATAATGAGGTACAACGTTGCCATTGATATCTGCTGTTTGAGTGAAAGGAATAAACCCCGAAGGGTGTGAAGCGGCCAACCGACATTATCTTTCAGCTTCTTAAACTCATCTACGACTCCAATGCTGTTAATCAACGAGGGATTGTCGTGAAGTACCTGGCTCAACAGTGCCCGAAGCATTCCGGCAGTTTCCTTCTCAATAGGTCTCCCCCTGTCACTAAAGAAGAAATATGCTATGCTACTTTTGTCGGATTCAGGATCTGCTTGATGTTTTCGTTGCAGTTCCTCCACAACATATCTGGCCAACACAGACTTGCCACACCCAGGCTTGCCGGAAACTAGTAGAATAGCGGAATGATTGGCATCGAGCCAATTTTGATTGAAGCATTCGTCTTGAAGGACCCATTTGCAAGTTCCTTCATCAGCCTTTTTAACATTTTTTAAATCGCTCTACATAATCGTTGAAGTCTAACGAATTGAGAATCTCTTGTTGTTCTACATATATAAAGACAGTCAGTATAACTGTTATCTATGAGTGGTGGAAAGATGGAGACAGATCAGGGGAAAATCCAGTACTTCGGTAAACACGAACCTTTTTGAGTTTTGAGAATCATTTGTTGCTCTGCATATATGAAGACAGTTAGTATAAAGAAAGGTTACGGGTCAGCGTTACTAAGGAAGGAGAATCACTATGGTGTGATAGAATCAGAGTTAATCGCTGGGCTTCCCACAGTGTTGGGGCCCAGCTTCCTATTTACATACAGAAGTTCTAACGGGTTAACTATTTACCCGTCTCCGCACAGTGATAGTCTTATAGCCTGTTACAGGGCGTTGCCTCGCGTTGGGGTATTGCTTGGTGATGTCTCTAATTAGGGTCACAGGGTCCCGGAGAAGGCGCTTGAGGAACTTGAGGAACTCGTCGAAGCTGTTCCAGGTTATTTTATCCTCGTCGACGTCCCTTTTGTGTTGCATCCACTTCTTCAACATGTCGTCGTTAAATTCTGCGACTGCATCCCTAATATTTTGCTTCTCGTCGAAATAAGCATCCTTGTGTTGTTCGAAATGGTTTTTAAGCCGGGCCATGAACGTTTGGTACTCCGAAATGCCTTTGCCAGCGTATTTTGTCTCAAGTTTGAGCCTTGGCGATGTTTTCTTGAAGAGGCCTTGCTGAGTGCTTGGCTGGGTAGACACCTGTCTCCTTCTGTCTGCTGGTCCCTCATCCCCTGAGGCATGTCGGCTCCGTGAAGGTGAACGGGATGGATGGTGAACTGATAGCTGCAATGTGTCCGCTCGTGGGCGTTTGCTTCCACGTTCGTCGCCCTCTTCGTGTTCGTCTGTCTCAGCCCCGGCGTCGCTAATCGGTAGAGTACCGGGCATGTCCGAGTCCTTCGCAAGGAGGCGGTGCACGTTCTGTCTTGTCTCCTTGATCTGCTGGCGCAATTCCAGTCGCATCTCTTGGCGTTTCAGGCCGCGTAGCTCTTGACGTGATTGCCGGATTTCTGCATCTGAGCTGATGTTGCTTGATGAGGTTGGCGGCCGGACAACGGTTTCTGGAATCTTAGGTATAGGCTGTGTCGATTGTGGCGGGAGCTCAACCGCGTCTGCATCCGATGAACTGTCGATCTCCATGTCTGCTTCTGATGCACTGTCCCTTGCAAGAGCGTCTTCGGGGTCGTAGGGGTCGTAGGGGTCGTCAACGTCTGATTCATGCTCCGGTATTGTCGCTACTGAAGCTAGTGTCTCTGCTGATCGTGTACGAGGTGGCTGTACCTCAGGCGGGCCTTCTCCCTATGAAAATAGGTGTAGCAGCCAATTTGTAAAAGGAAATAGGATCGGGAAAGCATGCCTAAGGCACCAATACTAGAATGAAGGGTAAAATCACCTTAGAACCATGAAGGGGCAGAGGCAGATGCAGATGGCGGTGGCTGTGTGCGTACATGGCTATCTGAACCAGTAGGAATACATATCCTAATATGGAAGTGTGGGTAACAAGGTGACAAGTCTACCCTAGGGGTCGTCACACCTTATTAAGCAAATGCAACTGGCTTCTAAGGACCACGCAGCGCAAGAGAAAGTGCTAAACCGCCTTAACAGCCTTCGCCAAGGAAACCGTCCATTTCATAAACTGCTCGCCGAACTAAACCGACTACTGCTAGAAGCTGGGGGACACGGCTGGGATGAGGGGTATATTAAAGCGGCCATTAACAATACACTCCGG